>BLSH010401236.1:54841-73782 GCA_018402905.1 Glandirana rugosa | reverse complement strand
TTTAAACCTTTAGTAGAGAGAAGTTGCTTGCTCCAATACTCAAATGGACATCTCCGGTGATCCTCATGAGCAGGATCCTCCAGTAAGCATCAGCACATCATCACAGAAGGGATATGTAAAAACAAAGAACCCCATCTAGTGCTCTCCGTCATAAAAGGCACGTTTATTAAATAAAAGCAGGGTTACTCACATACGTGGCACTGAAGCCCAGTGCATGGCTAAAAGCATATTGTATTCTCCTGGCTTCTCCTGAACGTCACAGGGGAGGAGAAACCTCAGTGTGCAGACAGTGAAGGTCGCGGGTGACGTCACTTCCTGCTTCCGGACGCGTTGCGTTCCATGAACCGGAACTTCGTCAGCGGATGCGGAAGTGACGATATCACCCGCATATATAATAGACCTGCATGTCATCTGACCTCAAAAAGTCCAATCAGCATCCGCTGTGCTTAATAATAGCTACCAAACGGATAAATTCATATAAAATGTAAGTAAAAAAAGGGGGGTAATTACGAAAAAAGTGGAATAAGGAATTCCTTAATCAGCCCTCATAAACCAGTGGTCTTAGGCAAAGATTACTACCTCTCCGAAATGAACAATCTATTGAGTGACAGAGAGACCTATCAACTGCTCACCAAGGATCCTGTGTTCACCTTTAAAGATGAGCTTCATGAACTGGTAGAGGATGGTAAGAAATATGGAGTACTTACTAAGAAGGAAGCACTTTATTTGGATCCTCTGTTCTGCAGAATGCCCATTATCTATTTTTTGCCTAAGATCCACAAGGATGCTACTAACCCACCTGGCAGACCTATAGTTAATGGCATTGACTCGGTATCTGCCAGGTTGGGTCAGTATATTGACTACTTCCTCCAGCCCCTTGTAGGAAAAACCAAAGCCTTTCTGAAAGACACCAAACACATTATACAGATTATTGAAGACCTGAAATGTAATTCTTCAGTGTTTTTGGTGACAGCCGATGTCAGCTCCTTGTACACCATCATAGGCCATAAAGCCGCAATAGATTCAGTACAATGGGCTCTAAATATGTCGGATCTATCTGGAAAGGTGAAGGCGTTCTTGATGAAAAGTTTAAAATTCTGTCTTACTAGAAACTACTTCTGGTATAACAATCAATTCTATCTGCAAACGAGAGGCGTCGCAATGGGGGCCCGCTTTGCGCCCAGTGTGGCCAACATTTTTATGGCCCGCTGGGAGGAAGAGTCAGTATTCTCCAACAAGCCCTCGGAATTAGTATGCTATCGGCGCTATATCGATGATGTTATACTTGTATGGGAGGGAGAACGCTCTGGTTTGGAGCTTTTCATGGAACGTCTCAACTCTAATCAAAAGAACATTACCCTCTCTTGGACGGTTAGTGAAGAACGTATTGTGTTCCTTGATTTGGAAATATACAGAGAAGGCCGATCGTTTAGATTAATCAATCATTGTAAGCCTACCGATAGGAATTCTTTCATCCCCCTTGAGAGTTGCCATCATCAGCAATGGTTAAGGAACATTCCTAGAGGGCAGTTCATCCGCCTCAGGCGTAACTGCTCACGTTTGACAGATTACACTGAACAAGCCAACTCACTATCAAAAAGGTTTCAACAGAAAGGGTATGACATGGAACGACTTGATCAAGAAATGAGTAGAGTAGGGGCTCTTGATCGCAACACTTTGGTGGCGAATACTGAAAAGAGAAAGGTTGAGGATGACCAGCGGTTCAAAATTATTTTGGACTATAATATCCACTATAGAAAAGTGGAAAGAATTATTAAACAGAATTGGCCCATCTTGAAAATGGACAAAGTGTTGGGCACACTCCTCCCTACGGCACCCCAATTCATTTATAGAAAGGCCTCCTCTTTACGGGACCGCATAGCCCCAGGGGTGGTAGACCCACCTAAACAAGTTGATAATAAACTTTTTTCGTTCCTTAAAGGCTTTTATGCTTGTGGTCGCTGCAGGGCATGTAAAAGCTCTAAATGCAATATCAAGAAACGTAAAACTTTTACAGCTAGAGCCACGGGTAGAAATTATGATATTCACCAGTTAATCACATGTCAGACAGTAGGTGTCGTTTACATGGTAGAGTGTGGGTGTGGCCATCAATATGTGGGACGTACATCCCGCCCCTTACATGTTCGTCTCAGGGAACATGTTAATAATATCCGTAAAGGTTATAAGGAACATAATCTATCCCTGCATTTTAGAAAATGCCACGATAAAGACCCTAGCTCTCTAAAATTTTGGGGAATTGAGCATGTGACTAAACATTGGAGGGGTGGGAATTATATCAGACAACTTAGTAAGAGAGAGTCGTTCTGGATACATGAGACATCAGTACTGGCCCCTAAGGGGTTAAACATCGAATTCGATCTTAACTGCTTTATCTCTGACCGGTGAATCCTTGGTTGTATTGATTCCTTATTACAATTTCCTCATTCATTTTTATGTATCACTTTTATGTATTATGGTGTTTTATATTATTGTTGCGATAGTGAAGGTCGCGGGATATGTACATTCATTTAGTACATTATTTTAGTCATTGATTATTTTGTATTTCTTCCTTGTTGCCCCAGGTTTATGAGGGCTGATTAAGGAATTCCTTATTCCACTTTTTTCGTAATTACCCCCCTTTTTTTACTTACATTTTATATGAATTTATCCGTTTGGTAGCTATTATTAAGCACAGCGGATGTTGATTGGACTTTTTGAGGTCAGATGACATGCAGGTCTATTATATATGCGGGTGATATCGTCACTTCCGCATCCGCTGACGAAGTTCCGGTTCATGGAACGCAACGCGTCCGGAAGCAGGAAGTGACGTCACCCGCGACCTTCACTGTCTGCACACTGAGGTTTCTCCTCCCCTGTGACGTTCAGGAGAAGCCAGGAGAATACAATATGCTTTTAGCCATGCACTGGGCTTCAGTGCCACGTATGTGAGTAACCCTGCTTTTATTTAATAAACGTGCCTTTTATGACGGAGAGCACTAGATGGGGTTCTTTGTTTTTACATATCCCTTCTGTGATGATGTGCTGATGCTTACTGGAGGATCCTGCTCATGAGGATCACCGGAGATGTCCATTTGAGTATTGGAGCAAGCAACTTCTCTCTACTAAAGGTTTAAACAAGGCTGACTCTGGCTCCTGTAATAAGAGCCTACCTGGAGAGGTGAGAGGCTAGTGTTTATGGTGTAGGTGGAGTGACACTACAGCACTATTCTGAAGGCGATCGCACTGCGGCACTTTGGGTGCTTTCATTAAGAACTTTCATACAGCGCTGCACCTTTGATATTACATATTGGACTTTACTAGGATTTGATAAATTACCTATTGTGTTCAGCTGCTTACTTCTTAGATTAACTGCGCTGACTTTTTATACCATTTATTTAGCTCTGATAAGCAGCACTGACAGGCACTCATAGGCGGCACTGATAGGTGGCACTAGGTACTGATAGACGGCTCTGATAAGCAGCACTGACAGGCACTCATGGGCACTGGTAGTTGGCACTGGTGGGCACTGATAGGGGGCACTGTTGGGCGACAATGACAGATGCACTGTAAGGTTCCCATTCCCTCTAGGGTGGCATCTGAAGTTGGCGCTGAGTGTCATCTGTGTTGGGCATTGTGCCCCCTACCTGGTGGTCTATGGTGGGCTCCCTGGTGGTCAGGGTGGGCTTACCTGGTCGGCTTCTGGTGGTCCTGGGTGGCATGCCTGGTGTCCTGGGTGGCAATCCTAGGGGGGGGGGTTGTGCTGATAAACACTCAGCACAGACCCCCCTGCCAGGAGAGCAGCCGATCGGCTCTCCTCTGCTCATGTCTACAGACGCGAGTAGAGGAAAAGCCGACAAACGGCTCTGCCTGTTTACACTGTGATCAGCCGTGATTGGTCACGGCTGATCACATAGTAAAGAGCTTCCAATGGAAGCTCTTTACCGAGATCGGTAATGAGGTGGGTCAGACTGACACGTCATATGATTATTACTTTATCCTGAATCATGGCATATGATGTCCGGTCAGGATAATGAACCCCCCCCCCCCTCATTTTGCTATATGCGGGAAGTGGTTAAACCCCATGTTCCCTCGAAAAAATAATACGTACATGTAGCATCTGCCCCGATTCTCTGGATGCCTGACAGTGACTTACAGAGGTGGGGAGGGTTACACAATCCTCAGGGTGTAGGGTGTTGGGCATGGTGGGTGAGATCAATGAGAAAAAGAAGTTGAGCGCCAATCACTTTTATGCTTTCAACAAAAGAAAGTTTATTTCTCAACAGGAGAAATAGGGGAGAGAGAGGGACAGGGCACAGGACACCCTTAGTAACAGTCAATAGGCAGGCAGACGCCTTAGACAAAAATAGGTGAAGTGAGGCAGACAGCACTACAGAGAAAAAGAGCCTTTAAGCTGAACCAGCACATCTGTACTTTGTAGGACAGACTGTCCCCTCTAGTAATTCAGCTCTACTCACAGCTTCAGTCACATGGATTTACTTGGATGAGTTCTCTCCTGAAGTCCTCCCAACCACTTCATAGCCACACTGCTCATGAAGAGTCCCTCTGGTGCTTCCTCCGAACTCCAGTCCTCTCAAAACCCCTTCCAGATCTTTGGCAGGCTTCCATCAGCAAACTTTGAACACCCGGATAGGCCTCAGACAAGCCTAGCAACTGGCAGCCTCCTGGATAGGGCCCAGGCTTCAGGCCTAGCAGCCAGGAGCTGTTTCACACACATCCACCCATGAGGACGGGGTGGGCTGGACTAACAGATCAGCTGATTTCTTCCAATTAAATACCTCTCCCACAATGCAGCACTACCAAGCTCATTGGCTGAGAGGGTATGTGTCACTATAACTTCAATGTACTGTAACTTATCACTCCCATGTCAGAGGTAACAGCACCACCTACTGACAAAAAGGGGAAACCACACAACTGGAAATGAGCCATGTAATTCAAAAACACTGTAGATCAGCCAAGCTAATTATTATCCAGCACAACTAAATTTACTTACCACCCTATTCTAGTGGTGAGGGCGCTACATATATACAGTATCTCACAAAAGTGAGTACACCCCTCACATTTTTGTGAATATTTTCTTCTATCTTTTCATGTGACAACACTGAAGAAATGACACTTGGCTACAATGTAAAGTAGTGAGTGTACAGCTTGTATAACAGTGTAAATTTGCTGTCCCCTCAAAATAACTCAACACACAGCCATTAATGTCTAAACCGCTGGCAACAAAAGTGAGTACACCCCTAAGTGAAAATGTCCAAATTGGGCCCAATTAGCCATTTTACCTCCCCGGTGTCATGTGACTCGTTAGTGTTACAAGGTCTCAGGTGTGAATGGGGAGCAGGTGTGTTAAATTTGGTGTTATCGCTCTCACTCTCTCATACTGGTCACTGGAAGTTCAACATGGGACCTCCTGGCAAAGAACTCTCTGAGGATCTATAAAAAAGAATTGTTGCTCTACATAAAGATGGCCTAGGCTATAAGAAGATTGCCAAGACCCTGAAACTGAGCTGCAGCACGGTGGCCAAGACCATACAGCGTTGTAACAGGAGAGGTTCCACTCAGAACAGCGCCTCGTCATGGTCGACCAAAGAAGTCGAGTGCCGTGCTCAGCGTCATATCCAGAGGTTGTCTTTGGGAAATAGACGTATGAGTGCTGCCAGCATTGCTGCAGAGGTTGAAGGGGTGGGGGGTCAGCCTGTCAGTGCTCAGACCATACGCCGCACACTGCATCAAATTGGTCTGCATGGCTGTCGTCCCAGAAGGAAGCCTCTTCTAAAGATGATGCACAAGAAAGCCTGCAAACAGTTTGCTGAAGACAAGCAGACTAAGGACATGGATTACTGGAACCGTGCCCTGTGGTCTGATGAGACCAAGATAAATGTATTTGGTTCAGATGGTGCCAAACAGTGGGTGTGACCAATTTGCATTAGCAGATGGCAACAGATTAGTGTGTGACTATCTTGGTTACTTGGGGAGCCACAGTCCGGTCTGACTAATGTGTCTGGGTTCTAGGCAGAATGAAACCTGGACACATGACTCAAAACCTGGTCTGTTCAGGTGAATCCTGGACAGGTGGCAATCCTAGGGATCAACCCCCTTCATAATACAGAGTTCAGTGTCACCCCCCCTTCATAATATAGGGGTCAGTGTTACCCTCTCCATAATACAGGGGCCCCCATAGAGGACCCCCCATTAGATCAGAATGCCCTTAGAGGCTCAAAAAAAATCAAAATTGAAAAAAATGCATCACAACTTCGCCCTAGAATTATATTAGTTCAAATGTGGAAAAATAATTGTGAATGATGGTGGAAACCCCCAAGGGTAATCCAAGTATTAACCACTTGACCACTGGGCATTTAAACCCCTTAACAACCAGACCAATTTTTAGATTTCAGCGCTCTCACATTTTGAATGACAATTACTCAGTCATGCTACACTGTACCCATATGAAATTTTATTTTATTTTTTCACACAAATAGAGTTTTCTTTTGGTGGTATTTAATCACCGCTGGGTTTTTTATTTTTTGCGCTATAATTAAAAACAGACCGAAAGTTTTGTAAAAAAATGAATTTTTCTTTGTTTCTGTTATAAAATTTTGCAAATTAGTAATTTTTCTTCATAAATTTTGGCCAAAATTTATACTGCTACCTATCTTTGGTAAAAAAACAAAAAACAAATTAGTGGATATTATTTGGTCCTTGTGAAGGTTACAGAGTCTACAAACTATGGTGCCAATCACTGAAAATTAATCACACCTGATGTACTGACGGCCGATCTCATTTCCTGAGACCCTAACAAGCCAGGAAAGTACAAATACCCCCCCCCCCAAATGACCCCTTCTTGGAAAGTAGACATTCCAAGGTATTTAGTAAGGGTTATGGTGAATTTTTTTGAAGTTGTCATTTTTTCACACAATTCTTTGCAAAATGAAGAGTCTTTTTTCCCAAAATTGTCATATGTTAACGGGTTATTTCTCACACCCAGCATATACATACCACATATTACACCCCAAAATACATTCTACTCCTCCTCCTGAGTATGGCGATACCACATGTATGAGACTTTTACACAGCCTGGCCACATACAGAGGCCCAACATGCAGGGAGCGCCATCAGGCGTTCTAGGAGCATAAATTACACACATAATTTCTTGGCTACCTCTTGCACTTTTGAACGTGACAATGGAAACGCCCAAAAAAAGACCCCATTTTGGAAAGCAAACACCCCAACGTATATTCTAGGAGGCATGATGAGTCTTTTGAACATATCATTTTTTCCACAAGTTTTTGGAAAATGTGGAAAGAAAATGAAAACGCATTTTTTTTTTATTACACAAAGTTGTCCATTTATACAATATTTCTAACACACAGCATGTACATAGCAAAAATGACACCCCAAAATATATTCTGCTACTCCTCCCGAGTATGGCGATACCACATGTGTGACACTTTTACACAGCCTGACGACATACAGAAGCCCAACATGCAGGGAGCACCGTCAGGTGTTCTAGGGGCATACATTTCGAATCTAATTTGACCATCTTTTACACTATTGTGAGGCACTGTGGTGGCATGGATAGGCACTGTCGTGGCACAGATGGGCAGGGTAGTGGCACAGATGAGCAGTGTAGTGGCACGGATGGACACTGTAGTGGCACGGATGGGCACTGTAGTGGCATGGATGGGCATGGATGGACACTGTAGTGGCACGGATGGACACTGTAGTGGCATGGATGGGCACTGTAGTGGCACGGATGGGCAGTGTAGTGGCACGGATGGGCACTGTAGTGGCATGGATGGGCAGTGTAGTGGCATGGATGTGTCACGGATGAGAACTGATGTGGTATGGATGAGCATGAATGAGGCACAAATGAGCCATGGATGGGGATGGATGAGCCACAGATGGGTGGGTGAGCACGGATGGGTGGGTGAGCCCAGTTGGGTGAGCATGGCTGGGTGAGCATGGATGGATGGATGTGTGAGCATGGATGGATGGATGGGTGAGCACGGCTGGGTGGGGGAGCATGGATGGATGGCTACAAGGGGGGGAGGGTTTTGGGACTTTGAGTGAAGCATGCAATCTGGAAGTAGAAACGCTAATGTATATAAATATGGTTTTATTGACCATGTAAAGTAAAAAACATGAATGATTATATCATAGATACATAGTTGCAGTCATGTGAAGATAATTCCATATATATTCATTTTTGTAAACCAGGGCACAAAAGAGCAAGATAAACAGCACCATTGCAATACCATGATGACAAAATGTCTACATACATGGATACAATAAAACCAGATTGTCCAGTAATGTATAAATGATTCTCATAAAAACGCATATTGGAGATGTCAATGGCTCGACACGTTTCGTGGTCCATACCACTCATCAGGAGCCATGCGTGGGAACTATCTGTATGGTATATAAAAAGTCATCAATCAGTACATCTAAATTACATAGGAGAAAAAAACTAAAGAGGAAGGACAGGTAACCTAGTGGCCACCCATACTTACAAGTATATTGTTACTGGGAGCCAGGAGGGCGACTGCACAGGATGGGCCAGGAAAGTATGTTCTCATTCAAAGTCCCATGAGCCTTGGGTTGGCCCCCCCTTTTTTCCTTTGCTATGGATGGATGGCTGGGTGAGCACGGCTGGGTGGGTGAGCACGGGTGGATGGCTGAGTGAGCACGGCTGGGTGGGTGAGCATGGATGGATAGATGGGTGAGCACGGCTGGGTGGGTAAGCATGGATGGATGGCTGGATGAGCATGGATGAGCATGCATGGCTGGATGGGTGAACATGGCTGTGTGAGGATGGCTGGATGGGTGAGCATGGATGGATGGGTGAGGATGGGTGGCTGAGCATGGGTGGGGTGAGGATGGCTGGGTGGGTGGTGGATGGATGGGGTGAGGATGGCTGGGTGGGTGGGGAATGGATGGGCTGAGGATGGCTGGGTGGGTGGTAAATGGCTGGGATGATGGCTGGGTGGGTGGTGGATGGATGGTGGGGGTTGCTAACTGTCATTTAGCAGCGCTGTGGGCATTACACATCGCCCCCAGCGCTGCAGCACCTCCTCTCTCCCCCCTCTCTCCTCTCGCAATGCACCGATCGGTGCGGAGAGGAGAGAGAAAAGCCAGCGGAAGCGCCGGCTTGTTTACATGTGGCCGCGCTGTCATTTGACGGCACGATCACGTGGTAAAAGGCCGCTCACGGTGGCCATTCACCACGATCTGTGATGCGCCTGGTCCCCTGGACCCGACTGGCATAGATGTTCCCATGTGCGCACCCCAGGGGGAAGCACATTCATGGGAGGACATCATTGTACCGCCCTGCAGACGTCTTTTGTCTATAGGGCAGTTGTTAAGTGGTTAATAGACTCCGATCTTATTTAAACATATATACTGTGCAATCTCCATACACATATAATACTATATGAATAGTGGTGTAAATCCATTTCAAAATGTGTTGTGCTAATATCCAATTTATAAACTTTTGAGTTAGATATGTTGGAAATTATAACATTTTGGAATGTACTATTCATACAGTATTATATGTGTATGGAGATTGCACAGTATATATGTTTAAATAAGATTGGAGTCTATTAATACTTGGATTACCCTTGGGGGTTTCCACCATCATTCACAATTATTTTTTCACATTTTGAACTAATATAATTAAAGGGGGAGGCTGCGCTGCATTTAAAAAAATGTAGCAAAGTGTAATTTCTTCAGTGTTGTCACATGGAAAGATAGAATAAAATATTTACACAAATGTGAGGGGTGTACTCACTTTTGTGAGATATTGTGTATATATATATATATATATATATTTATATATATATATTTGTTGCAGCGTGACAACACCAAACAATACAGTTAAGTGCGCTGTCACGGGATCTGTTGGTTAAAATATGTCAGGTAGGTCCATTATTATTACTCCTTGTACTGTCCTCAATATCAGCATTCAGCTGTTATCTTGATATCTCAGCAAACGCATATTTGGAATGTTGCAAGGAGTCAAAATGTTTCTGTCAGAAGTGGGATTCGAACCCACGCCTCCAGAGGAGACTGCGACCTGAACGCAGCGCCTTAGACCGCTCGGCCATCCTGACATTGTAAAAAAAGGGAGCTGGAGCAGCCAGAATCCAGATCAACTGCTCAGGCCAGCCAATCAGGTTCTGTCTTTTGCTTTCAAAGCTTAAAGTAACACTAAACTCAGTTTTGCAAAAGAAAATGAATGGGAGATGCGTTATATGTGCTGTAATGATATCACGTGCTA
The DNA here is from genome assembly GCA_018402905.1 of Glandirana rugosa. Taxonomy (NCBI): domain Eukaryota; kingdom Metazoa; phylum Chordata; class Amphibia; order Anura; family Ranidae; genus Glandirana; species Glandirana rugosa. The sequence continues at coordinate 63,488 of BLSH010401236.1, read as the reverse complement.
GAAAAAGAAAAGCCGTAGCTAGCGACCATCTTGTTCAGAAGTCAGCCATGAGCATTTTAGCCTAACAGACACACATTGCAGAATACTCGCTCCTCCCTTCAGTATGGAGTTCCAAAAGCCCACTTTAAAAGGAACTGTTATCTTAGCTAAATGAGTCCCCAGGATGTGTCTGGTTTTGCTGGGCAGTCCATTAAACCCACAGAGCATGCCATCAAAAGGAGGCTCACAATTAACAAGGGTCGTAAAAGAACACTGAGAGCAAAAGTGACCTTCCAGAGACCCCTACCTAATGCAAAACTTAAGAAATCTACACACGATTCATAACTTCCGACAGGAACGTGACACCTTAATAAAAAGTACACATTTGATTGTGGAAATTTATATGGAACAAATTAAGTCCAGGCATGACCCAGTTCAGACATACCAGAGGGAGGATCACTGTCAGATGCCTCCTGGGTGACAAGTGTGCTTGAGGTATCCCGTGTTTGGTATGCCTGAACATGAAAGTCAATGCCAAACCATAATTTCTCAGTTTCAGGAATGCCCCCTGTACATATTGGAAGATAAAAACATTGGTATAAAAACTGTGTGTAATGGAGGGTTATTATGCCACTGTCCAAACTGGACAGCCCACGGGCCCTCCTATCCATTTCTAGTGGTCATGTCAGGAAGGCCGTCAGCTTGGTCCCCCCCAGGAGAGGCATACCTGAAGATTTCTGCTTCCTTGGTGCGGTTGGCGCGCGTTAGTACGCGTGCACGCACGCGTTCTGATGCCAGAAACGGCCGTTTAAGCTTTGCTAATGCTCAGAGCTGGTGCTGTCTGATCTACAGTGTGTACCCGTGTCTGATATCTGTTCCTGATCCGTTATCGACCAGGCTTGTCCAGACCTTCCTGCTCTCTACCTGCACCTGATCCCGGCTGATCATTCTTCTGCTTGTTCCTCTGTACCTCGCTGCCAGCTCATTGCCGACCCTGCCTGCACCCGACTCTTCTCCAGTGTCTGTGGCCATCCAGACTTCCGCAGCTTCAAGCTCCGCAAGTCTTCTCCAGGCTCTCCGGATTGCTGCTTCCTGGCTGCATCTCTAGCCCCGCAGGTAATCTCCATCTCCGCAAGATGGAGATGGGCCCGGGCCTGTCAGAAGGCCTTAAGGATGAACTAGCTCGGGTAGGAGTCCAAAGTTACTTGGAAGACCTCATCCAGCTGTCCATACAGATGGATCACCGTCTGCATGAATGCTGGCGGGAGAAGCCGGCACCGCACAAGGCCACCGCTCAGTCTCCCATTTCCGCTGAAGAGTGTGGACGCCGGCTCCAAGGCAATCTCTGCCTTTACTGTGGGGAAGCAGGCTGTTACATTCATGAGTGCCCAGCCAAACACCAAAAAAGGTTCTTTGGCTCCTCAATGGGGCAAAACCGGCTCACCTAGCCCTTCCCATCTCCTTCCGACTGCCCGGAAGGTTCGTTTCTGTCACGGCTATTGTGGACTCAGGGGCCTGCAGATGCTTCATTGACCTGGACTTTGCAGCCAAACATGGAATTTCTCTCCAACCCAAGGAACAAAGTTACTCGGTGTTCTTAGCCTTTGGGTACAGTGTCAAGTCAGGACTAGTATCTAAGGAGACCCCACCTTTGCTGGCCACCACTCTCTCTGACCAGAGTGAGCTGCTACGGCTGGACGCAATTGCTTCTGCACTGTTTCCAGTCATCCTAGGCCTGCCATGGCTCCAAGCCCACAGCCCCGGGATCACTTGGAGTTCTGGATAAATCCAGTTCCAGTCCTCATACTGCCGGGAACACTGCCTCTCTACACCCGTCCTGCCTCCCCCAAACCTGATGTGTCTTCACTCTGACCTTGACTCCCGTCAGAAAGTGCCCCAAGCCTAGCACGAATTTCTGGACGTGTTTAGCAAGCAAGGGGCAGACACGCTCCTCCACACTGCTCCTATGACTGCCCAATCGAGCTTCTTCCTGGGGCAGAAATTCCGTTCGGAAGAATCTTTCCGTTGTCCAAGAAGGAGTTAAGGGCCCTGAAAGACTACATCGACGAGAACCTGCAGAAGGGGTTCAACCACTCATCTACTTCTCCAGCCGGTGCGGGAATCTTCTTTGTGGAGAAGAAAATTCACACGCTCCGGCCATGTATTGACTACCGAGACCTGAATATGGTTACGGTGAAGAACCGCTACCCCCTTCCCTTAGTGCCAGAACGTTTTCAGCACCTACGTTCTGCCACCATTTTCACAAAGCTGGATTTAAGAGGGTCATACAACCTCATTCGCATCCGGGAGGGGGACAAGTGGAAAACCGCGTTCCGCACCCGATTTGGGCATTATGAATACCTTGTCATGCCCTTCAGATTGTGCAACGCCCCGGCCACCTTCCAGTTCTTCATCAATGATATCCTCAGGGATTTCCTAGACATCTTTGTAATAGCTTATTTGGATGACATCCTTATTTTTTCTTCCTCACTGGAAACCCATCTGGAGCATGTCAAGAAGGTTCTCTGCCGCCTCCGCCAGCACAAACTCTATGCCAAACCCGAGAAGTGTGAATTTGAGCGTCAGAGTATTCCGTTTCTGGGACTGATCATTTCCCCGGGAGGCATTGAGATGGACCCACAAGAAGTGTCGGCCATCCTGTCTTGGCCTGCACCTACCGATAAAAAAGAGGTCCAGCGGTTCGTTGGATTCTCCAATTTTTATCGTAAATTCATCCGGAACTTCTCAGCCATCAGCTCACCCCAGAAGCACAAACCGCCTTTGCAACCCTTAAGGAACTTTTCATGTCAGTCCCTGTACTGTCCCACCCAGATCCAGCTCTTCCCTACATTCTAGAGATGGACACGTCAGAGATCGCTGTCGGGGCAGTTCTCTCCCAACGTTCTGGTCTCAAAAGCTCAGTCCATCTTCTTGTGAAAACTTGCCCCGGCTGAAAGGAACTATGACGTGGGAGATCGGGATCTCCTGGTCATTAAGGCTGCTTTGGAGGAATGGAGATACCTGCTGGAAGGGGCGGCTCATCCAATACTGATCTACACAGATCACAAGAATCTTGAGTACCTCAAATCTGCCAAACGCCTCAGACCTCGCCAAGCCCGAAGGGCATTATTCTTCTTGAGATTCTTGTTCCATATAACATACCAGCCAGGATCTAAAAATATAAAGCCTGATGCGTTATCACATATGTTCGAGGATCCTAAGGAGTCGGCGACACCTGATACTATTCTGCCAGCTGAGAATTTCCTGCTTCTACAAACTGACCTTTTATTGCAGCTGAAGCAGGCCTCTATAGGAACTCCTGGCTCCATCAAAGACACCTTGCAGGTCAGAGAGGGTCTTTTGTGGAGAGGGCACCAAATCTTTGTCCCGAAAGAGGACAGAGTAACCATCCTAGGTCTTTGTCATGATCATCCCTTGGACACTTCGAGATCCACAAGACCTTAGAGCTGGTGCAGCGCACCTTCTGGTGGCCCGACCTGGAAAAAAGGCTGTAAGGAATACATTAACTCCTGCCCCATCTGCACTCGAAACAAAGTTCCCCGGAATAAGGCCTGGGACTTGCTTCGACCTCTGCCAGTACCAGACCGACCTTGGGTCATGCTCTCTATGGACTTTGTAGTGGGGCTGCCTCCCTCAGAGGGCTGCACGGCCATCTTCGTGGTGGTTGACCGGCTGACAAATATGGCCCATTTCTTGCCCTTAAAAGGAACACCCTCTGCTCCAGAGACTGCCCGGGTGTTCATTAAGAAGATCGTCTGGCTCCATGGTGTTCCCATAGACATTGTTTCAGACCAAGGGGTGCAATTCACCTCAAAATTCTGGCAAGCCCTGTGTGGTATTCTGAAAATAAAAGTGTCTGTATAATCGGTCTACCATCCCCAGTCCAATGGGCAAACGGAGCGGACTAACCACCTTTGTTGCTTTTCATCATTTGTACAGGACGACTGGGTGTCCCTTCTGCCGATGGCAGAATTTGCTTATAATAACTCTTGCCATTCTGCCACCAAGCAATCTCCTTTCTTTGCGAACTTTGCTTTTCATCCCACCTTCCTGCCAGATTAATTCTCGAGTCCTCCGTGCTTGCTGTCCAAAGCACCCTCAATTTCTTTTCCCGCAACAACTGCTACAGGAGGCTATGTGCAAGGCGCAGGAAGACAGCAAAAGAATCTTCGATAGGAAAAGGAGGGGGGAACTCATTTTACAAGCAGGAGACCGAGTATGGCTGGCTACAACTAACCTGAAACTGGCATGCCCATCAAGGAAGCTGGGGCCTAAGTATGTGGGACCATTCCCTGTCAAAAGGAAAGTCAATGATGTTTCCTATGAGCTGTCTCTGCCTGAAAGCTTTAAAATCCACTCAGTGTTCCGTGTTTCCTTGTTGAAGCCTGTGGTACCAGACTCTTTTCCCGACCGTGAAACCGATCCACCTGCACTTATAATAATTAATGGGGATGAGGAATTCGAGGTGGAGGCTGTACTGGACTGTAGAAGGAAAAGGGGGCAAATACAGTACCTGATTAAATGGAGGGGCTATGGACCCTAGGAAAATTCCTGGGAGCCCGAACAAAACCTACATGCCGCTTATCTGGTAAATGCCTTTCTTTGCAGCCACCCGCTGGTGGAGGCTGCCCGTAAGGGCGTGGGTAATGTCAGGAAGGCTGTCGGCTTGATCCCCCTCAGAAGAGGCATACCTGAAGATTTCTGCTTCCTTGGTGCCGTTGGCACGCGTTTGGGTGCGCGTGCGTGCACGTGCATGCTCGTGTGTGCGTTCTGGCGCTAAAAACGTCCATTTAAGCTTTGCTAATGCTCAGAGCGGGTGCTGTCTGATTTACAACATGTACCTGTGTTTACCTGTGCGTGCCTGATATCCGTTCATGATCCCATTACTGACCCGGTTTATCCAGACCTTCCTGCTCTCTGCCTGCACCTGATCCCGGCTTGTCCCGACTATTCTTCTGCCTGCTCCTCTGTACCTCGCTGCCAGCTCGTTACCGACCCTGCCTGCACCTGACTCTTCAACAGTGTCTACGCAGTGCACGCCCACTGGTGTGAAGAGTTCCATAGGATTTAAAGAGATACATTTTTCATGCAGCCAGAATCCATACCAGCTGCTCATACCAACCAATCAGATTCTGTCTTTTGCTTTGAAAGCTTAAAGGAACACTAAACTCTGGTCTAAAAAGTAATAATTATATTAAAATGTATTTTTAAATGAAAAAAAAAGTTCATCCTATTGCTCCCAGCCTCCTCCATATTCTTTGTTCTTTTGTTGCTGTGATCCTCCTTCCGGTTAGACGGTGGCTACGTTCATTCTGTATGGTCCCACTGTATTTAGGAACGTAGTCACCCTCTCTTGCTCGCTCCTGAGATGCATTGTGGGATGTGTAGTGTGCATACAGCCAGAGTGGCAGCTGGTGCTTTTTTTTTGGGGGGGGGGGGGGTTAGGAGGCTGTAAACAACCATCTTCCGCAGCTGCACCTCAAAAGCACCCCCCCGGTTGATGTCTGCACGTCGGTTCTCCGGCACTTACCCCATCTAGGTGGTGGGCATCAGGCATCGGCAGGGTCCGGCATCGGGCAGTGGCGGGGTCCGGCATCAGGCAGTGGCAGGGTCCAGCATCGGGCAGTGACAGGGTTCGGCATCATGCAGTGGCAGGGTCCGGCATTGGGCAGTGGCAGGATCTGGGTTCAGGCAGTGGCAGGGTCTGGCATCGGGCAGTGGCAGGGCCTGGCTTCGGGCAGTGGTGGGGTCCGGCATTGCGCAGTGGCAGGGTCCGGCATCGTGCAGCGGTGGGATCCGGCATCTTGGACTTGCAGTGGCAGGGTCCGGCATCATGCAGGGTTGGGGTCCAGCATTGGGCAGTGGCAGGGTCCAGCATCATGCAGTCGTGGGGTCCGGCATCAGGCAGTGGCAGGGTCCAGCATCGGGCAGTGGTATTGGGCAGTGGCAGGGTCCAGCATCATGCAGTGGTGGGGTCCGGCATTGGGCATTGGCGGGGTCCAGCATCGGGCAGTGGCAGGGTCCGACATCGGGCAGTGGGAGGCCGGCATCAGCCAGTGGCAGGGTCTGGCATCGTGCAGTGGTGGGGTCCGGCATTGGGCAGTGGCAGGGTCTGGCATCTTGCAGCGGCAGGGTCCGGCATCGGGCATTGGCGGGGTCTGGTATTGGGCAGTGGTGGGGTCCATCATCGGGCAGTGGCAGGGTCCAGCATTGGGCAGTGGCAGGGTCTGGCATCTTGCTGCGGCTGGGTCCGGCATCGGGCGGGGTCTGTCATTGGGCAATGGCAGGGTCTGACATTGTGCGGTAGCGGAGTCCGACATCGTGCATCGGCAGGGTCCGGCATCGTGCAGTGGGGGGTCCAGCATCGTGCAGCGGTGGGGTCCGGCATTGGGCAGTGGCAGGGTCCAGCATCTTGCAGCGGTGGGGTCCGGCATCGGGCATTGGCGGGGTCTAGTATTGGGCAGTGGCGGGGTCCGTCATCGGGCAGTGGCAGGGTCTGGCATCGTGCAGTGGCGGAGTCCGGCATCGTGCAGCGGCAGGGTTCGGCATCAGGCAGCGGCGGGGTCCAGCATTAGGCAATGGCAGGGTCCAGCGTTGGGCAGCGGCGGGATACAGCATCGGGCAGTGGCAGTGTCCGGCATCGTGCAGCCGTGGGGTCCGGCATTAGGCAGTGGCAGGGTCCGGCATCTTGCAGCGGTGGGGTCCGGCATCGGGCATTGGCGGGGTCTAGTATTGGGCAGTGGTGGGGTCCGTCATCGGGCAGTGGCAGGGTCCGGCACTGGGCAGTGGCAGGGTCTGGCATCTTGCTGTGGCAGGGTCTGGCATCGGGCGGGGTCTGGTATTGGGCAGTGGCGGGGTCTGTCATTGGGCAATGGCAGGGTCTGACATTGTGCGGTAGCGGAGTCTGGCATCGTGCATCGGCAGGGTCCGGCATCGTGCAGTGGGGGGTCCAGCATCGTGCAGCGGTGGGGTTCGGCATTGGGCAGTGGCAGGGTCCAGCATCTTGCAGCGGTGGGGTCCGTCATCGGGCAGTGGCAGGGTCTGGCATCGTGCAGTGGCGGAGTCCGGCATCTTGCAGCGGCAGGGTCCGGCATCAGGCAGTGGCGGGGTCCAGCATTAGGCAATGGCAGGGTCCAGCGTTGGGCAGCGGCGGGATACAGCATCGGGCAGTGGCAGTGTCTGTCATCGTGCAGCCGTGGGGTCCGGCATTAGGCAGTGGCAGGGTCCGGCATCGTGCAGAGGTGGGGTCCGGCATTAGGCAGTGGCAGTGTCCGGCATCGGGCAGTGGCATTGGGCAGTGGCAGGGTCCAGCATCATGCAGTGGTGGGGTCCGGCATTGGGCATTGGCGGGGTCCAGCATCGGGCAGTGGCAGGGTCCGACATCGGGCAATGGGAGGCCGGCATCAGCCAGTGGCAGGGTCCGGCATCGTGCAGTGGTGGGGTCCGGCATTGGGCAGTGGCGGAGTCCGGCATCTTGCAGCGGCAGGGTCCGGCATCAGGCATTGGCGGGGTCCAGCATTAGGCAATGGCAGGGTCCAGCGTTGGGCAGCGGCGGGATACAGCATTGGGCAGTGGCAGTGTCCGGCATCGTGCAGCCGTGGGGTCCGGCATTAGGCAGTGGCAGGGTCCGGCACCGGGCAGCGGTGGGGTCCGGCATTAGGCAGTGGCAGTGTCCAGCATCGTGCAGCGGTGGGGTTCGGCATTAGGCAGTGGCAGGGTCCGGCACCGTGCAGCGGTGGGGTCCGGCATTAGGCAGTGGCAGTGTCCAGCATCGTGCAGCGGTGGGGTTCGGCATTAGGCAGTGGCAGGGTCCGGCATCATGCAGTGGCGGGGTCCGACATCGGGCAGCGGCGGGGTCCTGCATCAGGCAGCAGCTCTGTGTGTTCTCCTCCTCCTCCTCGCTTCCGCTGTGTGTTTCCTCTCCTCATCCTAGGCATCGCCTGTTCTTTCAGCCAATTGGGTGACAGGTCTCAGACCAGCTTCCTGATTGGCCGGAAGGAGGATCATTCGCTATTGCAACACGTTTGCGCCCTGAGCCCACCCTATTTTGAAGCCTATTAGAGCATCGGGCTCTAATCAGTATTTCAAAAAAACAACCCCGCTGATAGGAATTAATGCGCCCGATGTCCTGCAAGGGGCCGGACGCATGGATAGGGAGGATGGCGGCATGGATAGGGGGGACGGCGGCATGGATAGGGGGGCGGCGGCATGGATAGGGGGTTGGTGGCCGTGCACCCTCAGTGGACGGGCCACCCCCTGCATTGAGCTGTGTGCATGGCTGTAACTAACATGCACTGCACCAAACAAACATAAATGAGAGAGAAATGGAGAGGTTTGGGAGCTCACATAGGATGTAGGGGGCAGAAAGGATGACATTAACCACCTCGCATCCGCGCCATAGCCGAATGACGGCTACAGTGCGGCTCTAAAATGCCGGGAGGATGTCTATAGACGTCCTCCTATTTGGCTCGTGCTGGGCACGCTCCCGCGGGCGCAATCGGCACGCGCACGTGCTGACGCACGCTGCGGGAGCGTGCCCGTGGGTCGGGCGGACCCGATGTCTGCCGGAGACCCACGATCTCCTTACAGAGAGGAGGAACGGGGAACCGCCGAAGTAAACACGGCGGTTCCCCGGTTCCCCGTTCTG
>BLSH010401236.1:41540-54831 GCA_018402905.1 Glandirana rugosa | reverse complement strand
GTGCACCCTCAGTGGACGGGCCACCCCCTGCATTGAGCTGTGTGCATGGCTGTAACTAACATGCACTGCACCAAACAAACATAAATGAGAGAGAAATGGAGAGGTTTGGGAGCTCACATAGGATGTAGGGGGCAGAAAGGATGACATTAACCACCTCGCATCCGCGCCATAGCCGAATGACGGCTACAGTGCGGCTCTAAAATGCCGGGAGGATGTCTATAGACGTCCTCCTATTTGGCTCGTGCTGGGCACGCTCCCGCGGGCGCAATCGGCACGCGCACGTGCTGACGCACGCTGCGGGAGCGTGCCCGTGGGTCGGGCGGACCCGATGTCTGCCGGAGACCCACGATCTCCTTACAGAGAGGAGGAACGGGGAACCGCCGAAGTAAACACGGCGGTTCCCCGTTCTGTGAGGGAGGCATGACAGATCTACTGAGCCCAGTCACTGGGATCAGTTAGATCTGTCATGCCCCTGCCAACCCCGCCCCCCCACAGTTAGAACACACCCAGGGAACATAGTTAACCCCTTCACTGCCCCCTGCAGGTTAACCCCTTCACTGCCAATGACATTTACACAGTAATCAGTGGATATTTACATTTCTGATCGCTGTATAAATGTCATTGGTCCCAAAAAAGTATCAAAAACGTCCGACATGTCCGCCCCAATATCGCAGTACCGCTAAAAATCGCAGATCGCCGCCATTACCAGTAAAAAAAAAATAACAATAATAAAAACGCCATAAATCAATGTCCATAGTTTGTAAGCGCTATAACTTTTGCACAACCCAATCAATAAACGCCATATGCGATTTTTTTCGCCAAAAATATGTAGAAGAATATAAATCGGCCAAAACTGATGAATAATTTTGTTTTTTTATTTTTTATTTTTGGATATTTATTATAGCAAAGTAAAAAATATTGTTTTTTTTTCAAAATTGTCGCTCTTCTTTTGTTTATAGCGGTGATCAGAAATGACACAGAGGGGATCAAATACCACCAAAAGAAAACTCTATTTGTGGGAAAAAAGGACGCCAATTTTGTTTGGGTACAACGTCGCTCGACCACGCAATTGTCATTCAAAGAGCGACAGTGCTGAAAACTGAAAATTGGTCCAGGCAGGAGGGAGGTTTAAGTGCCCAGTAAGGAAGTTTAATGTCATTTTAGCTGAAACCGATACTCATGCAAATGCTCCGATACCTTAAACCATAGGTGTGCGCAGCCTATTGCTTTAGGGTGTGCACCACAAATCGCAAACAAACATGAGCGTGTGTGTATATATGTCAGAAGGGCAGAGGACGGTGTGCAATTTTGTTTCTTTATTATTTTTTTCCAATATTACATTTTATTATATTTTTACAATTTATTTTAGGATCCCTGCTGGGGGGCTTTGATGAAATATCAGGGGTCTAAACAGACCCCTGATGTCTCACTTTTGAGACAGAGAAAGAGACTGAGGACAGAGATTCCCCCATCCCTTTCTCTGCAGCCAGGCAGCAGGGGGAATCTGCACAGTACAGGGTGATTAGGGTGTGCCCAGGCACACCTGCCACCCTATGTGCGCACGCCTATGCCTAAAACCGATACCTTTGCAGTGAGATTTAAGCCCATACAAAATGAGTGGGCTCAAACCGCACTGCAAAGAATCGCATGCGACCGGAACAGAAATACGGTGCGATTCCAGTCCAAATGGAATGCGGATTCCCCCACCAATCCTGTGTGAACCCGGGCTTGTCATAGTGACTTCAGCCTGCGCTCACACAGGAGCAGCACAGGAAACCACATGCGATTCGGACAGGAACCGCACCGCATTCCTGTTCAAATCGCATGCGATTCTTTGTAGGGCAATTTGAGGCCACTCATTTTGTATGGGCTCAAATCGCACTGCAAAGGTGTTGGTATTCGGTATCGGCGAGTACTTGGCCAAAAGTATTGGTAATTTTACTCGCCGGTAAGGAAACGGTAACGCTACAACCCTACTGAAAGCTGAATGTTTGCCGTGCGCAGCTGCTCCACCGGTATCTGCATGACCCACCGACAATCACTTCTCAGTATTATTACTTAGTAGACATGGGCTGAACACCCCCTTCCCCCATCCCCCTCCGTCCCGTTTAGTTCGCAGCAGAACGCCCGAACAGGGGAAAAGTTCTAACGGCGAACCCCATTGAAGTCTATGGGAGCCGAACAGGAAAAATCAAAAGTGCCCATCATATATGCAAGTAATTGGCCATAGAAGGGGTATGGGGGTCCGGGTACTGTCCTGGGGGATATGTATCAATGACATTTTTTTTTTTTTTAGGAGCAGTGATTTTAATGATGCTTAACCACTTCACGCCCAGCCTATAGCAAACTGACGGGCAGGCGGGTGTTCCTTTATCCTAACTGGGCATCATATGACGTCTGGCAGGATAACCCTCGATCATGCGCGATCGGTGGCGCGGTGTGTCAGTCTGACCCACCGCATTACTCATCTCTGTAAAGAGCCTCCGTCGGCAGCTCTTTACCACGTGACCAGCCGTGACCAATCACGGCTGATCACAGTGTAAACAGGAAGAGCGTTTATCTGCTTTTCCTCTACTCGTCTGATTGTTTATCAGTGCAGGCCCCCCAAGGATGGCTTCCCAGGACCACCAGGGGTGCCACCTTAGGATCACCAGGGGTGCCTATCTAGGACCACCAGGGAGCCCACCCAGGACCACCAGGTAAGGCACTAAATGACCAATAGGGATGGCACTCAGTGCCCATCACTGATGTCTGCCAGTGCCTCCTTTTCAGTGCTGCCTAATAGTGCCATCTATCATTGCCACCTATCAGTCCCCACCAGTGCCACCTATCAGTGCTCACCAGTGCTGCCTATCAGTGCTCACCAGTGCCCCTTATCACTGCCACCTATCAGTATCAATCAGTGCCACCTATCAGTGCCCAGTGCCACCTATCAGTGTCCATAAGTGCCACCTATGGGTGCCCATCAGTGCCTCTTATCAGTGCCCATCAGTGCTGCTTTCGCTGCTGCCTATCAGTATCAATCAGTGCCACCTATCAGTGCCCAGTTCCACCTATCAGTGTCCATTAGTGCCACCTATGAGTGCCCATCAGTGCCTCTTATGAGTGCCCATCAGTGCTGCTTTCGCTGCCGCCTATCAGTGCCCATCAGTGTTGCATATAAGTGCCTCATCATCAGTGCCCATCAGTGCCACGTCATCAGTGCCGCCTCATCAGTGCCAATCAGTGATGGAGAACACGTACTTGTTTACTAAGTTTTGTGACAGAAACAAAGAAAAACTTTTTTTTCAAAATTTTTGATCTTTTTTTATTTGTAGTGCAAAAAATAAAAACTGCAGAGGTGATCAATTGGAAAATTGGAAGGGGGGAAAGTATCCGGTATTGAAGTGGTTAACCACTTAAGGACCGAGCCTCTTTCTGAGATTCGGTGTTTACAAGTTAAAATCATTTTTTTTTTTGCTATAAAATAGTTTAGAGCCCCCAAACATTTTTTTTTCTAACACCCTAGAGCAGGGATCCTTAAACTACTGGAGGGCCATAGTTTGAGGACCCCTGCCCTAGAGCATTGGTGCTCAACCTGTGGCCCTCCTGCTGTTGCAGAACTACAAGTCCCATCATGCCTCTGCCTTTTTGGGAGTCATGCTTGTAACCGCTAGCGACTTGCAATGTCTCATGGGACTTGTATTTCTGCAACAGCCTGGGGGGCCACAGGTTGAGCCCCCATGCCCTGGAGAATAAAATGGCGGTCGTTGCAATACTTTATGTCAAACCGTATTTGCGCAGCGGTCTTACAAGCGCATCAGACAACAGTAAAGTTAGCCCAATTTTCAAAATTGCGCCCGCTCGTGGAGTGGCGACAAACTTTGGCACTTAGAAATCTCCATGGTAGATGTTTAAAAACTTCTACAGGTTACCAGTTTTGAGTGACAGAGGAGGCCTAGTGATAAAATTATTGCTCTCGCTCTAACGATCGCGGCGATACCTCACATGTGTGTGTTTTTTTTATTATTATTTATTTTACTTTTTATTTTTACGCCGTCCTTTAAAAAAAAGCAAAAAAAAAAACCATTTGATCACTTTTATTCCTATTACAGGAAATGTAAACATTCCTTTTATTAGAAAAAATAGCACGCCAGGACCTCTTAAATGTGAGATCTGGGGTCCAAAAATATCTCAGATCTCACATTTACACTAACATGCAAAAAAAAAAAGATTGTCTCCTTTAAGAGCATTGGGCGGAAGTGACGTTTGACATCACTTCTGCCCTTAAATGCTATGGAGCCGAGTGGGTGGCTGGCACCCGGCTATTGAAAAAATAAAGAAAAAAAACGGTGTGGGGTTCCCCCCAGTCCATACCAGGCCCTTCAGGTGTGGTATGGATTTGGAGGGGAGCCCTGCGCCAAAAATTAAATAAAAAAAAAAAAACAGTGTGGGGTCCCCCCAAAATCCATACCAGGCCGTTATCTGGGCATGCAGCCTGGCAGGCCAGGAAAAGGGAGGGGACGAGTGGGTGCCCACCCTCCTAAACCATATCAGGCCACATGCCCTCAACACCCCCACCCCAAAGCACCTTGTCCCCATGTTGACCCCAAGGGTCTCATCCCCACAACCGTGGCTGGTGGTTGTGGGGGTCTGTGGGCAGGGGGCTTATTGGAATCTGGAAGCCCCCTTTAACAAGGTGCCCCCAGATCCTGCCCCCCCCCCGCACCTATTTAAATGGCTATCGGGTATATCGTACCCCGACCCTCTCACCAAAAAAGTGTACAAAAAGTAATAAATATAGGAGACAATTTATTGACAAATCCTTTATTAAAAATAAAAAAATAGTGTCCCTCGATGTAAATATTTTGTCAATCACGCCGTCCGCCGACCCGAAAAATTTCTAAAAGTTTTTATTATTATTATTCAGCTATCAGCGGGGAAACCCACTGACAGCTGATGACTCATCGATTGTTAAAGACGCCGCGGCCGGCTTCCCAGCCTTCTCCTGAACAACCAGCTTACAGTGCACCCTGATTGGGCAAAGCTTTGGACACAAACATGCTTCTTGCCTAGGCAAGGAATGCAAACTGCTACTTTTCAGCACAATAAAAAAGGTCTGCTTTGCTACTTCACACCAGATGAAGTCCAGTGCGTTTTTATTCTGCATCAAAAAACGCATGGACGGTGTTTAACGTGGATTCTGATGGCCCTAATTCACACCGGTGCAGTGCGTTCTGATGTAGTCAACAAAAGTAGAACAGACTGCATAGATTCTGTATGGAATGCATCTGGGGCACAGCAAAACGCCTCAAAAACGCACATGTCCTCAATAGAGATGAAGAAAAAGAAGAGAGGAAACAACGCACCGGAATGCATAAAAAAAACAGCATGCGGAAAACGCATCCAGAATGCAAGAAATTGCGGCTTGAACCAACCTTTGGAGAATGTTAGGGTGACCCCGTGCTCACTTCAGTAGAGGTGGAAATCAAATACCTAGTTGTTTAAATAATAGATTTTTTTTGTAAATATATAAACTAGTTGTATACATTTTGTATGACAAAATAAATAAATTAAATGGAAAACTCAGTCTAGCAGTGGAAGAGTTAAACACGGTCTCCTCCCCCACTTTTTAAAACAAATTACTTTCATGCAGAGCCGAAATAGCTCAGTTGGGAGAGCGTTAGACTGAAGATCTAAAGGTCCCTGGTTCGATCCCGGGTTTCGGCAGAAGGTTATTTTGATGGAGTGAATACAGCTAAAATGTCATTAAAAAGGGATGTCATAATTTCATCTCTGCACCAAAAAAAAGAAATCATTTGTAATTTTGTAAAAGAAGCCTCAATTTTATAATAGGACAAACAAGTTTACTGCCAATCCCATGTTCCCCCCAAAACATAAAATATAATAGAATAATATGTGTATACTGTGTGTATATATTGGTTGCAGTGTGACAACACCAAACAGTACAGTTAAGTGCGCTTTCATGTGACTTGCTGGTTAAAATGTGTCAGGTAGGTCCATTATTATTACTCCTTGTACTGTCCTCAATATCAGCATTCAGCTGTTATCTTAGTATCTCAGCAAACGCATATTTGGAATGTTGCAAGGAGTCAAAATACTTCTGTCACAAGTGGGATTCGAACCCACGCCCCCAGAGGAGACTGCGACCTGAACTCAGCGCCTTAGACCGCTCGGCCATCCTGACATTGTAAGAAAATGGGCTGAAGCAGCCAAAATCCAGATCACATGCTCATGCCAACAAATCAGGTTCTGTCTTTTGCTTTCAAAGCTTAAAGCGACACTAAGCTCTGTTTTGCAAAAAAAACAAATAAATGGTAGATGTGCGTTTTTGAAAAGCACATCAAAGATGCAGTGCAGGACGTCTAGAAACGCAGCGCACCCGCACAGGTGTGAAGAGTTCCATGGCATTTAAAGGGATACATTCTTTCACGCAGCCAGAATCCAGATCAGCTGCTCATACCAACCAATCAGATTCTATCTTTTGCTTTGAAAGCCTAAAGGGACACTAACTTCTAATAATAAATAATTATATTAAAATGTATTTTTAAATGAAAAAAAGTTCCTCCTATTGCTCCCAGCCTCCTCCATATCCTTTATTCTTTTGTTGCTGTGATCCTCCTTCCTGTTACACGGTGGCTACGTTCGTTCTCTATGGTCCCACTGTATGTAGGAACGTAGTCATCCTTCTCTTGCTCACTTGTGCGATGGACTGTGGGACGTGTAGTGTGCATAGAGCTAGTGGCAGCTGGTGTTTTTTTTTTTTTGGTGGGGGGGCTGCAAACAACCACCCCCCCGGCTGCACCTCAAAAGCGCTGTCTACCGGTTAGGGTTGCCACATCATCCCTTTAATCCAAGACACATATTAATTACACAGGTTCTGTGGCTGATTAAGGTAGCAATTAAACTCACCTGGAGCTTTATCTGTATTAAATTAGCCTCAGAACCGGTGCAATTCAGATGTGTCCTGGATTAAAGGGATGATGTGGCAACCCTACTACCGGACGGTCCTCCGCCTTACCCCATCGAGGTGGCGGTAGGATTGCCACATCATCCCTTTAATCCAGGACACATATTAATTACACAGGTTCTGTGGCCAATTAAGTTGGTAATTAAACTCACTTGCTGCCTCATCTGAATTACATTTGCCTCTAAACCTGTCTAATTCATATGTGTCCTGGATTAAAGGGATGATGTGGCAACCCTAGGTGGCGGGCATCGGGCAGAAGCAGGTATCGGGCAGCAGCAGGGTCCGGCATCGGGCAGCGATGTCGGAAAAATTTATTTTTTTCTAAATTTTCTGCCTTTTTTTATTTGTAGCGCAAAAAATAAAAACTGCAGAGGTGATCAAATACCACCAAATTTTGTTTGGGTACAGCGTCGCCTGACCACGCAATTGTCATTCAAAATATGACAGCGCTGAAAGCTGAAAATTGGTCTGGGCGGGAAGGGGGGGGAAAGTGTCCGGTTTTGAAGTGGTTAACCACTTAAGGACCGAGCCTCTTTCTGAGATTCGGTGTTTACAAGTTAAAATCTGTTTTTTTTTTATTATTAAATTATTTAGACCCCCCAAACATTATTTTTTTTTTCTAACACCCTAGAGAATAAAATGGCGGTCCTTGCAATACTTTATGTCACACTGTATTTGCACAGCGGTCTTACAAGCGCATCAGACAACAGTAAAGTTAGCCCAATTTTCAAAATTGCGCCCGCTCGTGGATTGGCGACAAACTTTGGCACTTAACCACTTGCCGACGGCTGATCGGCATTTGACGGCGACAAAGTGGCTCTGTAACGCGAATCGCCGTCATACGACGGCGGCCGCGATACAGAGCGGCGGCGCGCGCGCTCACTGTGTTCGGGGGGGGCCAGGGAGCGGGTGCGGCGGCTTCGATTGCCGCCGGCCACCCGCGATGCCCCCCCCCGGAGTGAAGGAGCGGAGGTCCGTGTATGTAAACACGGACCTCCACTCTGTGTGAGGGGGAAGGGCTGTGATCACAGCCTTCCTGTACATGAAGGCTGTGACCACTTCCCTTCCCCAGCTAGGCAAGCCCCCCTACAGTTAGAACGCCCAGGGAACATAGTTAACCCTTAGCGCGCCCCCTGCAGGTTAACCCCTTCACTGCCAATGGCATTTACACAGTAATCAGTGCATTTTTATAGCACTGATCGCTGTATAAATGCCAATGGTCCCAAAAAAGTGTCAAAACGTTCCGACATGTCCGCTGCAATATCGCAGTACCGCAAAAAATTGCAGATCGCCGCCATTACTAGTAAAAAATAAAAAAAAAATAAAAACCCCAAAAATGAATTCTCATCATCCGTAAACGCGACCACTTTTGCGCAAACCAATCAATAAGCGCCGATTGCGATTTTTTTTATCGCAAATATGAGGAAGAATATAAATCGGCCAAAAACGGTGAAAAAAAAATGTTTTTTTATATTTTTTTTTTGGATTTGTATTTTAGCAAAAAGTAAGAAATTTGGGTTTTTTTGCAAAATTGTCGCTCTTCTTTTGTTTATAGCGGCGATCAGAAATGACGCAGAGGTGACCAAATACCACCAAAAGAAAGCTCTATTTGTGGGAAAAAAAGGACGCAAATTTCGTTTGGGTGCAACGTCGCACGACTGCGCCATTGTCAGTTAAAGCGATGCAGCGCCGAATCGCAAAAAGGGCTCCGGTCCTAAAGCTGGAAATCCTTCCGGGGCTGAAGTGGTTAAAAATCTCTATCGAAGATTTGGTTGCCACCTCATCCCTTTAAACCCGAACACATATGGATTACACAGGTTGTTCTGAGGCTAATTTAATGCAGATGAGGCACCAAGTGAGTTTAATTACCACCTTAATCAGACTCAGAAGCTGTGTAATTAATATGTGTTCGGGTTTAAAGGGATGAGGTGGCAACCCTAATCGGAGAAGTTTAAACATTTCTTCAGGTTAGCAGTTTTGAGTTACAGAGGAGGTCTAGTGCTAAAATTATTGCTCTCACTCTAACGATCGCGGTGATACCTCACATGTGTGGGTTTTTTTTTATTATTATTTATTTTACTTTTTATGTTTACACCGTCCTTACAAAAACAAAAAACAAAAACATTTGATCACTTTTATTCCAATTACAAGAAATGTAAACATCCCTGGTGTTAGAAAAAAAGCATGCCAGGACCTTTTAAATATGAGATCTGGGGTCAAAAGATCTCATATTTACACTAAAATGTAAAAAAAAAAAAGAAGAAGATTGTCTCCTTTAGGAGCATTGGGCAGAAGTGAAAGAGTTAAACACGGTTCCCCTCCCCCACTTTAAAAAAAAAAGATTCTTTCTGAGCAGCGCCAAAATAGTTCAGTTAGGAGAGCGTTAGACTGAAGATCTAAAGGTCCCATTTTTTGATGGAGAGAAATAAAGCTCAGCTGAAATGACATTAAAAAGTGATGTCATAATTTCATCTCTGCACCAAAAAAAAAAAAAGAAATCATTTGTAATTTTGTAAATGAAGCCTGAATTTTATAATAGGACAAACAAGTTTACTGCAAATCCCATGTTCCCCCCAAAACATAATATATTGCAAAATAAAATAATATATACACTGTGTGTATTGGTTGCAGTGTGACAACACCAAACAATACAGTTAAGTGCGCTGTCATGTGACCTGTTGTGTAAAATATGTCAGGTAGGTCCATTATTATTACGCCTGGTGCTGTCCTCAATATCAGCAATCAGCTGTTATCTTGGTATCTCAGCACACAGATATTTGGAATGTTGCAAGGAGTCAAAAAGTTACTGTCAGAAGTGGGATTCGAACCCACGCCTCCAGAGGAGACTGCGACCTGAACGCAGCGCCTTAGACCGCTCGGCCATCCTGACATTGTTAGAAAGTGGTGCAGGAGCAGCCAGAATCCAGATTAGCTGCTCAGGCCAACCAATCAGGTTCTGTCTTTTGCTTTCAAAGCTTAAAGTGACACTAAACTCTGTTTTGCAAAAAAAATAAACGGGAGATGCGTTATATGTGCTGTAATGATATCACATGCTAGACACGCGAAAAGCCATAGCAGACCCCGTGCTCACTTCAAACGTTCTAAAGAGTAAGCAGAAGTGGAAATCAGATACCTAGTTGTTTAACCACTTCACCCCCGGGAGGATTTACCCCCTTCCTGACCAGAGCACTTTTTGTGATTGGGCACTGCGTCGCTTTAACTGACAATTGCATGGTCGTGCGACGTTGTACCCAAACAAAACTGACGTCTTTTTTTATCCCACAAATAGAGCTTTCTTTTGGTGGTATTTGATCACCTCTACGGTTTTTATTTTTTGCGCTATAAACAAAAAAAGACCGACAATTTTGAAAAAAGAACAATATTTACTTTTTGCTATAATACATATCCAAAAAAAAATTATTCATCAGTTTTGGCCGATATATATACTTCTACATATTTTTGGTAAAAAAAAAAAAAAATCGCAATCGGCCTATATTGTTTGATTTGCGCAAAAGTTATCACGTCTACAAACTATGGGAATTGATTTATGGCGTTTTTATTATTATTTTTTTTTTACTAGTAATGTCGACGAACTGCAATTTTTATAGGGACTGCAACATTGCGGCAGACATGTCGGACATTTTTGACAGTTTTCAGGGACCGATGACATTTATACAGCGATCAGAAATTTAAATAGCCACTGATTACTGTATAAATGTCATTGGCAGGGAAGGGGTCAATTTTAAGGGAGTGATCTAGGGGTTAAATGTGTTCCCTCATTGTGTTCTAACTGTGTGGGGGCTGGGCTGGCAGGGACATAACAGATCTCACAGTAGATCTCTGTCATGTCCCCCCTCACAGAACAGAGAACCGCTGTGTTTACATTGGAAGTTCCTCGTTCTGCATCTCTATTAGGCAATCGCGGGTCTCAGGCGGACATCCAGTCCACCCGACCCGCGGGCATGCCCACGCAGCGTGCCGCCACCGGCTGTGGGTGCGCACGGGGAGCACGCAAAGGGGCGGACCCAAGGACGTGCCCCTGGTAATTCAGGTCCGCGCTGTAGCCGTCTTTCGGCTATAGCGCGGAACTGTAGTGGTTAAATAATAGATTTTTTAAAAATATTTAAGCTAATTATATACATTTTGTATGACAAAAAAAATTAAGAAAAAATGAATTAAATGGAAATCTCAGTCCAGCGGTGAAAGAGTTAAACATGGTTCCTCCTCCCCCACTTTTTCAAAAATATTCTTTGTACACAGAGCCGAAATAGCTCAGTTGGGAGAGCGTTAGACTGAAGATCTAAAGGTCCCTGGTTCGATCCCGGGTTTCGGCAGAAGCTTTTTTTGATGGACAGAAATAAAGCTCAGCTGAAATTACATTAAAAAGTGATGTCATAATTTCATCTCTACACCAAAAAAAAGAAATCATTTGTAATTTTGTATAAGAAGCCTCACTTTTATAATAGGACAAACAAGTTTACTGCCAATTCCATGTTCCCTCCCAAAACATAATATATTGCAAAATATAATAAAATAATATATATAGTGTGTGTATATATTGGTTGCAGTGTGACAACACCAAACAATACAGTTAAGTGCGCTGTCATGTGACCTGTTGGTTAAAATATGTCAGGTAGGTCCATTATTATTACTCCTTGTACTGTCCTCAATATCAGCAATCAGCTGTTATCTTAGTATCTCAGCACACAGATATTTGGAATTTTGCAATGAGTCAAAAAGCTACTGTCAGAAGTGGGATTCGACCCCACGCATCCAGAGGAGACTGCGACCTGAACGCAGCACCTTAGACCGCTCGGCCTAAATTTGTCATTTACCGGCTCCTTCCTTTTCTGAATGGACAGAGTCAGTGATTGGTACCAATTGGTTCATTCATAACTGAAGCATAGTAAACTGTTTTTACTATACTTCCGTTTCTGAATGAATGGGAGGCTCGGTGCACAGCTATTCCTGTCCATTCATTCTGTGCAGCTGAGGTTACACAGATGGAGATTGAGAGCTAAGGTCTGTTTAGACCCCTGATATCTCATCAAAGCCCTCCAACAGAGCTCCTAAAAAATAATAAAATTAAAATAAAAATTAAGAACTACTGACACCAGTGAGGGAACTATCAGGATTGCAAAGGTTGCAATTGTGACCGGTCCTGGCATTTCACCACCATGGGGAGGCCCGAAGATGGCAGAAAGGGGGCCCTGCTGCAGAACTTGTGAAAGGGCCCCGCTGCGGGACCTTAATAAAGGGACCCCCGATGGGAGTAAAGGGCTCCAGGATCAGCAAAAAGAGGGAAGGGCCCTGGCCAGGGGTCAGGGGGGCCTTCATAATTTCTTGCACTGGGACCCTGAAGGTTCTAGTTACACCTCTTGTTTGGAGGCTGGGTGCTTCCCAGCCTAGAGGAGAGATCTGGGGACTTATTGACCCCAGATCTCACGATAAAGAGGACCTGTCATGACCTACTTCTTATACATGGGGTGTTTACATTCCTTGTAATAGGAATAAAAGTAAAAAAAAAAAGGTCAAAATAGAAAAATAAAGTAAAGTAAAATAAACAATAATAAAAAAAAAAAATTTAAGCGCCCCCCCCATCCCTGCGAGCTCGCGCGCAGAAGCGAATGCATATATAAGTCATGCTCACATATGTAAATGACGTTCAAACCACACATGTGAGGTATCGCCACGATCCTTAGAGCGAGAGCAATAATTCTAGCACTAGACCTCCTCTGTAACTCTGAACTGGTAACCCTATAAAAATTTTTAAAGCGTCACCTATGGGGATATTTAACCACTTGCCGACGGCTGATCGGCAAATGACGGCGACAAAGTGGCTCTGTAACGCGAATCGCCGTCATACGTAAGTAAACACAGACCTCCGTTCTGTGAAGGGGGAAGGGCTGTGATCACAGCCTTCCTGTACATGGAGGCTGTGACCACTTCCCTTCCCCAGCTAGGGCAGTCCCCCAACAGTTAGAACACGCGCAATGTCTCGGTGAAACAGCGGCAGTAAACGGCTAGTCGGCAGCCGTTCACCAATTTATAGGGGTATCCACTGCGAAATTTTTAAAAATATCCCAATGGTCAAGTCTCAATGTCTCCTCCAGATCACGATCTTAATAACGAGAGCGAGATTCCTAGCACCGCTATGGAGTGTACACACCAAACTTGCAGTAAATGTATACACTCGTACTGAATATATACGTAAGCGAAGACGCGCGCTCGAGCGTCCCTACCCCCCCCGCGAATTTAAAAAAAAAAAATAATAACAAATAAAATGAAATGAAATAAAAAGATAAAACTGGAAAAAAAAAA
>BLSH010401236.1:19112-30072 GCA_018402905.1 Glandirana rugosa | reverse complement strand
CCTCATCAAAGGACTCCCTCTCTGCTTTCATCCCAGGACTCCTTCTATGTTTTCATCCTAGGACCCCCTCTCTGTCCTCATCCCAGGACCCCCTCACTGTCCTCATCCCAGGACCCCCTCTCTGTCCTCATCCCAGGTGTCCCCTAAACACCAACTGTGGACAGTTGGGCTTGCTTACATTCACAGTTTGGGGGTGGTAAAACCTCATAGTTGAGCCCTGTTTTTACTCACCCCCAACCACACCCCCTTTAACTGCAGTAGCCAGGGGTGTACACATGTTGCAGCAGCAGCAGGAATTATACACCCTGTCACGCTTGGCAGGTGTAGTGCCTGCCAAGCATAACCCATTCAAGTGAATAGGGCTGCTCTGCATAGGCCATGCAACCTTGTGTACAGCGAAAAAAGGGTTAAAGCAGGCAGTGAGGAGGCGTTTTATTGCCTCCTCATCACCTGCGTTAACCCCTTGGATCCCACACAAGCATGCTGCAGCTGCAGGCATTGCACATAGTTGCAGGGTGCTTGCAGTAGGGATGCCACATCATCCCTTTAATCCAGGACCCATATTACTTACACAGGTTCTGTGGCTGATTAAGGTGGTAATTAAACTCACTTGATTAGATTAGCCTCAGAACAACCTGTGTAATCCATATGTGTCCTGGATTAAAGGGATGATGTGGCAACCCTAGTTTGCAGAGTGGAACCCATTCACTTGAATGGGTCGCGATCGCCCACCAAAAGCAACAGGGGTTTAATTCCTGCTGCATCAAATGTACATCCACAGCTGCTGTCACTGCAGCTAAAGGGGTAGGGGGCGAACGTATTTAATGTGGGCGCAGTGCAATAAGTAGGGGGTGTTTTGTGTGGCTTGAGTGTGGACAGGGACACAGGGGGGCCCCATGATCTCCTATTGCCCGGGGGCCCCATGGGTTGTCAGTCCGCCCCTGTTTCTTACTAAAGTGCCTCACTCCAGCAATCCAATTTTGGGACATGGCACAAAGAAGGGCATATCTTACTTCTACAATCTGCTGACCAATGTTACCAGCGACAGTAAACCTTGGTACTATTCTAAAATGGGAAAACAACTCCATTGCTCGTACTCCCAGCAATGGCTTCGCACACTTCAATCTCCTTTGAAATTCTCCAAATGCATCACCCATTGGGAAGGAATACAAAAACGATTCCATAGCTGGTATCTTACTCCGGCCAACCTCGCTAATATCCACTCCACGTCCACAGCACACTGTTGGAGACTCTGTAGTCATAAGGGCACCACCATGCACATCTGGTGGTCTTGCCCCAAATTAGCCCCCTTATGGCATGACGTTACAAAACTCTTATCAGACCTCTTCTGCACACCCGCAATTCTCTCTCCGCAACTGATACTGTTCGGACTGGAACTCGACTCCTGGCCTGTCAATACCCACGCTATCTTAACCACTTGCCAGCGTGACGGCGGCAAGATGGCTCGTTATCGCAAAACGCCATCACAGGACGGCGGCCGCGATAACCAGTATTGTGAGCGCGCGCGCCCCCGGAGGCGCGCTCGCACGCTCTCTGTGTTCGGGGGGCCAAGGAGCGGGTAGGGCTGACTCGATCGCCGCCGGCTACCCGCGATGCCCCCCCCCGCAGTGAAAGAACGGAAGTCCGTGTAAGTAAGCACGGATCTCCGTTCTCCTAGAGGGGGAAGGGCTGTGATCACAGGCTTCCTGTATATGGAAGCCGTGATCACTCCCCTCCCCCTGCCAGCCCAGCCCCCATACAGTTAGAACACACTGAGGGAACACCTTAGAGCGCCCCCTCCAGGTTAACCCCTTCACTGCCAATAGCATTTACACAGTAATCAATGCATTTTTATAGCACTGATCGCTGTATGAATGCCAATGGTCCCAAAAAAAGGGTCAAAATGGTCCGACATGTCCGCCGCAATATCTCAGTACCGCTAAAAATCGCAGATCGCCGCCATTACTAGTACAAAATAAAAAAATAAATAAGAACCCCAGAAATGAATTCTCATCATTCGTAAACGCGGCAACTTTTGCGCAAATCAATCAATAAACGCCGATTGCAATTTTTTTTTTTACCAAAAATATGAGGAAGAATATAAATCGGCCAAAACTGATGAAAAACTTTTTTTTTTGGATTTGTATTTTAGCAAAAAGTAAGAAAAATTGTTTTTTTTTGCAAAATTTACGCTGTTTTTTTGTTTATAGCGGCGATCAGAAATGACGCAGAGGTGATCAAATACCACCAAAAGAAAGCTCTATTTGTGGGGAAAAAATGTAGTATGGGTACAACGTCGCACGGCCGCGCAATTGTCAGTTAAAGCGACGCAGCGCCGAATCGCAAAAAGTGCTCTGGTCCTAAAGTGTAAAATTCTTCCGGGGCTGAAGTGGTTAACTCCCATACTTATTGCCATCAGACTATCCATGGCCAGGAATTGGAAAGCACCAGATCCACCTTCTATAAATGACATAGTCGCTTCTATAAACAATTCATGTCTCATGGAATATTTGTACGCCAAGGCCCACCTTCAAGTCCCGCTTTTTCAGAAAAGATGGCCCCTTTGGTTGCACCACCCCAAGTGCCCCTTACCACCCTAAACAGCGACTTCCTCAGAGCACCTGTGCACTGTCATACTGCTGATACCCATTATTTGCCCCTCAATCCTTATCTTTATTATATATGCCTGCGGTTCTGCGAGGACAAGGCACGCTGTCCCATGCCCGGGGGCAGAGTGCCCGGCCCTCCCGACCCTCTCTCCCTAGCTTTGCCTTGCTTGTAACCCCTCTACTCTGATAAGTTTAAAGCTTTACAAAGTATTGATGAAAATACTGAACTGTACGCTACCTTCTTCTGTATGTATGCAAAATAATGGCCTGGTCATGGGGGGGGGTAAATCTTCCAGAGGGCAAGTAGTTAAATGGAAATCAATCCAGCAGTAAAAGAGTTACACACGGCCACTTCTGCATTTTTTTCAAAAATTTGGCATTGCTTCACAGCCGAAATAGCTCAGTTGGGAGAGCGTTAGACTGAAGATCTAAAGGTCCCTGGTTCGATCCCGGGTTTCGGCAGAAGCTTTTTGATGGCGGATCAGATGAAATGACCTTCGTTTTATTTGTACACTAAACTGCATGCAGTCATTTATTTTCAGCGCAGTGGATTTTGACGCAAACTACCACATCGCAGTGCGTGGAACTGAAATGTGAGCTTTCAGTAAAAAAAATAAACAGTTCAATGCGTTGGGATCTGCATATCTGCACCGTGTGACACAGCGCACCCTAGTGGCCATGACTTCAGCACAGCTCACTGGTGTGAATGGGCCTTTAACCCCCTGCCTACCGGGCACTTTCACCCCCTTCCCGCCCAGGCCAATTCTCAGCTCTCAGCTCTGTCGCACTTTGAACGACAATTGCGCGGTCATGTGACACTGTACCCATATGACATTTTTATCATTTTTTTTCACACAAATAGCACTTTATTTTGGTGGGGTTTGATCCCCACTGGGGTTTTATTTTTTACTAAACAAACCAAAAAAGTCCACAAATTTTGGAAAAAAAAATTTTTTTTCTTTGTTTCTGTTACAACATTTTGCAAACAAGTAATTTTTCTCCTTCACTGATGGGCACTGACGAGGCTGCACTGATAGGCGACACTGATGGGCACTGATAGGCAGCACTGATGGGCACTGATAGGCGGCACTGATGGGCACTGATAGGCGACAGTGATGGGCACTGATAGGCGGCATTGATAGACACAGATAGGCGGCACTGATGGGCACTGATAGGCGACATTGATGGGCACTGATAGGAAGCACTGATGGGCACTGATAGGCGACACTGATGGGCACTGATAGGCAACATTGATGGACACTGATGGGCGGTACTGATAGGCGACACTGATGGGCACTGATAGGCGGCACTGATGGGCACTGATAGGCGACACTGATGGACACTGATAGCCGGTACTGATGGGCACTGATAGGTGACACTGATGGGCACTGATAGGCAACACTGATGGGCACTGATAGGTGACACTGATGGGCACTGATAGGCGACACTGATGGGCACTGATGGGCGGCACTGATGGGCACTGATAGGCGCTGAGTGGCAGCACTGATGGACACTGATGAGGTGGCACTGATAGGCACTGTTTGACACACAGAGTGCATAAAACCACAAAAAGTATCAACGCTCAGTTTGTATCTTAACCACTTGACCTCCAGAGGATTTACCCCCCTCCATGACCAGGACATTTTTTGCGACTTTGCGATATGTTTTCATTGTGCCAAAGGTACAACAAAGTCGGACCAAAGTCGTACTGATCCGAAATCGCGGCAAAATCGTGGTAAAATCGCGGGAAAAAACGCAGCAAAAAATTGTGGTAAAATCGCATCGCACAAGTGTGAAAGGGGCCTAAGTCTAGGTTCACCCTTATGCATTTTTTTACCGCGCTTTGCAGTTTGCAGAAACGCACTACAGTCCATTTAACATGGTTTCCTATGGATGTAGTTCACATCTGTGCGTTTTGAGTTTTTTGGAAAGGGTTGCATGCCATAGACTTCAATGGAGCTGCACCAGAAACGCAAGTGGTGTTTTTGTGATGCGTTTTTGCCGCGATTTTACCGTGACTTTGCCGGAATTTTGCCACGGTTTGCGTTTTTAAATCTGCCTAGCAACAAATTCCCCCCCACCCCCCAAAAAAAATTAAAAAGCGCAAAATGCAAATTGCGGCAAAAAATGCGGTAAAATCGTGGTAAAAACGTAGAAAATACATCCGCATAGGTGTGAACCTAGACTAAAGGGCCGCCCTGCCGCAGTATATATATGTGGGGCGGTCCTTGAGCCCTGGTTCAGATATGTGCGATGCGGGAACCAGCGCGATTATAGAGCCGGTGCTCGCATTGCAGTCTTCCCGCAGGCAGTTCACATTGCAAAGTTAATGACACCCCCAGTTTTCTCCACAGATCGCAGTGCGTACTGTGCACTCGCACATGAATCAGATCGCATGGGTGAGAACAGCCATGCGATGCGATTCTAGTGCGGAAAAAAAAAAAAAAAAGGTGCATGCACCTTTTTTCTATTGCAAATCTAGTGCAAGTTCAGCCATACAAGTGTATGGCTGAACTTGCAGTGCTCAGAGATCGCATGTGAACGGCATGGGCAGTGAGTGTGCGAATCACATGCGTTCTCTGAGATCGCACATATCTGAACCAGGCCTGAGTGGTTAAAGTGGTTTTAAAGCCCTAGGCCCCATTCACACTTGTGCAACGCGATTTAACCGCAATTTTACCGCGATTTTGGAACAGTACGACTTTGGTCCGACTTTGTTGCAACTTTGGCTCAATGAAAACATATTAGAAAGTCGTACAGAAATCGCATCTATATTATTCAGGTGCAATTTGCATGAGACTTTGAGGGTTTAACATTGAAGTCTATGGACCTCAAGTTGCATCAAAGTTGGGCCAAAGTAATGCAGGGACTACTATGAAGTCGGCGCGACTTGAAGTCGTACAGTTAGACCCCTTGCACACTTGTGCGAGTTGTCCTGCGATTTGGGACTGCATATGACAGCGGCTGTGATAACTAGTGCTGTGAGCGTGCGTGCGCAGCTGGAGGCGCGCTCGCTCGCTCTCTGTGTCTGGGGGGGGGGGGCCAGGGAGCGGGTAGGTCGGACTCGATCGCCGCCGGCTACCCGCGATGTCCCCCCCCCCCCGCAGTGAAAGAACGGAGGTCCGTGTAAGTAAACACTGATCTCCGTTCTCATAGAGGGGGAAGGGCGGTGATCACAGGCTCCCTGTATATGGGAGCCGTGAGGGAACACAGTTAACCCTTAGAGCGCCCCCTGCAGGTTAACCCCTTCACTGCCAATGGCATTTACACAGAAATCAGTGCATTTTTATAGCACTAATCGCTGTATAAATGCCAATGGTCCCAAAAAAGTGTCAAAATGGTCCGAAATGTCCACTGCAATATCGCAGTACCGCTAAAAATTGCAGATCGCTGCCATTACTAGTAAAAAATTAAAAAAAATAAAAACCCCAGAAATGAATTCTCACGTGGCAACTTTTGTGCAAACCAATCAATAAACGCAGATTGCGATTTTTTTTAACCAAAAATACGAGGAAGAATATAAATCGGCCAAAACCGATGGAAAAAAAATGTTTTTTTATATATTTTTTTGATTTGTATTTTAGCAAAAAGTAAGAAATTTGTTTTTTTTGCAAAATTGTCGCAGAGGGGATCAAATACCACCAAAAGAAAGCTCTATTTGTGGGTAAAAAAGGACGTAAATTTTGCGTTGGGTACAACGCCGCATGACCGCGCAATTGTCAGTTAAAGCGACGCAGCGCCGAATCGCAAAAAGTGCTCTGGTCCTACAGTGGGAAATCCTTCCGGGGTGAAGTGGTTAAACCTGAACACATATGAATTACCCAGGTTGTTCTGAGGCTGATTAAGGTGGTAATTAAACTCACTTGGTGCCTCATCTGCATTAAATTTGCCTCAGAACAACCTGTGTAATTCATGTGTGTTCGGGTTTAAAGGGATGAGGTGGCAACCCTAGAGCGCCCGCCGCACGCTCCCTGAGTGGGGCCGCGGGTCGGGCGGACTTGATGTCTTCGGCGACTCGCGATGTCCTGTGACAGAGCCAGAATGGGGAACCACCAATGTAAACACGACGGTCCCCTGTTCTGACAGGCGGCATGTCAGAGATCTACTGATCCCTGTCACTGGCATCAGTTAGATCTCTGGTGCCCCTGCCAGCCCAGCCCCCTCACAGTTAAAACGCCTAGGGAACACAGTTACCCCCTTCACTGCCCCCTGCAGGTTAACCCCTTCACTGCCAATGACATTTACACAGTAATCAGTGGACATTTAAATTTCTGATCACTGTATAAATGTCATTGGTCCCAAAAAAGTGTCAAAAATGTCTGACGTGTCGCAGTCCCGATAAAAATCGCAGATCACCGCTATTGGTAGTAAAAAAAAAAAAAATGAAAAAAACGCCAGAAATGAATTCTCATGGTTTGTAAACGCGGCAACTTTTGCGCAAACCAATCAATAAACGCTGATCGCAAATTTTTTTTTTTACTAAAAATATGAGGAAGAATATAAATCGGCCAAAACCAATGAATAAATTTGTTTTTTTTATATATTTTTTGGATTTGTATTTTAGCAAAAAGCAAGAAATATTTTTTTTTTTTTTTTTGCAAAATTGTCGCTCTTCTTTTGTTGATAGCGGTGATCAGAAATGACGCAGAGGGGATGAAATACCACCAAAAGAAAGCTCTATTTGTGGGGAAAAAAGGACACAAATTTTATTTGGGTACAACGCCGCACGGGCGCGCAATTGTCAGTTAAAGCAACGCAGTGCCGAATCGCAAAAAGTGCTCTGGTCCTAACATGGGAAATCCTTCCGGGGCTGAAGTGGTTAAAAAAAAAAACCTGATTTTTACATGTAAACAAAAAGTGCCAGAAAATGCCCCGGTCTGCAAGTGGTTAAAAAAATATCGCTGAAAACGCACTGAAAATGGAAGCAGGAGCGCACAGCGAGCACAGAGATTGTGGTGTAAATGAGTCCTTACAAGCGATCTGCATGCGGATCGCTTTTTAGGGGAGCAGCAGGATAGCCGCAGATCTAAATTTAGCCTAAAAAAAAAACAAAATAGCAGAAAAACTGAAACTGCAACACTGGGAAATGATACAAAAATGATACAAAATGATACAAAGTGACACAAAATGATACAAAAATGATACAAAATGATACAAAGTGACACAAAATGATACAAAAATGATACAAAATGATACAAAGTGACACAAAATGATACAAAATGATACAAAAATGATACAAAGTGACACAAAATGATACAAAAAAATGATACAAAGTGTCACATTCCAGAGAAATGATACAATGTGACTTCAGCCCCAGATAGCTGCGGTGTTATGAAAGGGAGCAGCTTATGCAACTGAGCCCCGCCTGTATGACCATATAAGGAGGGTCAGCCCTCCCCTCTCTCCACGCCCACTGCCATTCTTGTCCTGTGATTGGCTGGCCCTGAACTGTCATGGACGGATATTAGGAAGCCAGGGAGTTGGCTGCAGACATTAGCAGCAAAGAGGCGAGATGGGGAACGTGGATCTGGCAAAGCTCGGCGCCATCCTGGTGAAAAACGCTGTCACCGGAGAGGTGAGATCTCTTTCCTGCGACCCTATGGGTTCAAGGGTCGCTCCACCCAAAACTGCAATAAATTCCCTCATTTCTGTGAGAGCTGCTGTGCCCACTATGGGGGATCTCCCACCATCCCTGCTGAATGTATTATTTATTGGTGGTAGAGGAGAATGTTCACGCGAGCGTTGGTCCCCCGAAGAGCGATCCGCATTCAAATCGCCCTTCGAAGAGCATTTCACAGGCAGTGAGGAGTTTGCGAACGCCTCTGCGCATGGGGCTGCTCTGCGAACGCCGCTCTGCTCAGCAAAGGGCATCCTGCGAACGCCTCTGCGCATGGGTCTGCTCTGCGAACGCCTCTGCGCATGGGGATGCTCTGCGAACGCCGCTCTGCATGGGTCTGCTCAGCAAAGGGCATCCTGCGAACGCCTCTGCGCATGGGTCTGCCTCTGCGACCGCCTCTGCGCATGGGTCTGCCTCTGCGACCGCCTCTGCGCATGGGTCTGCCTCTGCGACCGCCTCTGCGCATGGGTCTGCCTTGCGAACGCCTCTGCGCATGGGGCTGCTCTGCGAACATTGCTCTGCATGGGGCTGCTCAGCAAAGGGCATCCTGCGAACGCCTCTGCGCATGGGGCTGCTCTGCGAACGCTGCTCTGCATGGGTCTGCTCAGTAAAGGGCGTCCTGCGAACGCCGCTCTGCTGCGCATGGGGCTGCTTTGCGAACGCCGCTCTGCTCTCCATGGGGCTCGTCTGCGAATGCCCCGCGATTTGTGCGCAATGCACGCGGTTGCGCAGCTGGCCCGGTATTCATGGTTGATTATTATATATTGATTTATAAATTAGATAAATGCTTGTTTATAATTACACACACACACATTTATAAATTCAAATAGTTCTAATATGGATGTAAATATTGATTTAGTACATCAGATGGTGAGGAAGCGAAGCAATGCCTCCACACCGCCTGTCAAATGCCTTCTGAAGAGCCATCCAAATGCATATCGCTCTTCAGAGATCAAAGCCCATGTGAATGAGCCCTTAAAGTGTCTCCTATGGATAACATTTTTGTTTTTGGGTATTGACTTTTGTTGTCACAGGCGCACATAATTTTCAATCGATGTTCTGATGACCTCCCCCATCCTATATTGGCTGTGCGCTGACATCCAGCTTGGATATAAAGTTTAATAATAATCATGCAGCGCACACAATTTTAGGCTTGCCATGTTGGGTATCTATCTACTTGGTGCAACCTCGTCTTTTCTATTTTACTGAGAAAATTGGATATTATGCGGTGTTTTTGAGCTATAAAATGAATGTTAGTGTAGTGGGGTGTTTTTTTTTTATTTTATTTATTTATTTTTTTTTTTTTCACTCATGAGACCAAAGTTGCCCATACATTATGCAATTTTCTTGTTCAATTTCCCTTACACGTAGTGCAAGGGCCAGCCTGATTGCATAAATATTGAAGTATTTAGGTTATGGTTTTGGTAAATGTAACCTCTTGCCCTATACTGGGTGGCAAGGTGGCTCTCCTGTGCAAAACGACGTACCTGTATGTGATTTTGCACTTCCGGGTCTGGGGCCACGCGCGCGCCGCCGGCGACACGCTTCCACTGTGATTGGACACAACAGGAGCCAATCAGCGGGTTTGGCGGACCCAATGTCCACCGGGACCCACCAATCATTGCCGAGAGAGACAGAGCGGCGGTCTGCCTATGTAAACAAGGCAGATCACCATTCTGTGAGAAGGGGAGGTAGTGATCCTGTGTTTCTGCTAAGCAGGAACACAAATCTCTGCCTTCCCACAATACAAGCACCTCTCCCATACAGTTAGAAAGCACCCCCCTAGGAACACATTTAACCCTTTGATCACCCCTGACTTTAACCCCTTCCCTGCCAGTGTCATTAGTACAGTGACAGTACATTGCACTGACCACTGCTTCCCACAAAGTGCTAGACCCCTTTTCACACTGACGCAGTTTTCAGGCGGTTTAGCGCCTGAAAACTGCCTCCCATTCATTGCAGTGAGTGCTTTCACACTGGGGGCGGTGTGCTTGCAGGATGGGAAAAGTCCTCTTTGGGGCGGGTTGGGAGCGCTCCCAAAACGACCCTGCCCATTGCAATGAAAAGCGCCTGAAAAGCACCTCAGAAATGCCGCAACACAGGTCTTCGGTTTTTTTTTTTTTTTTTTTTTTTTTGGTAACGCTTGTTAACGATGTTTTGCCAGCGCCTCAGTGTGAAAGTAGCCTTACTTAGTGTTTTATTTTGTCACAGTCCCACTATAAGTCGCTGATCGCCACCATTTCTAGTATAAAAAAAAAAAAAAAAATTCCAATAGTTTGTAGACGCTATAACTTTTGCGCAAACCAATTAATATACGCTTATTGGGATTTTTGTTACCAAAAATATGTAACAGAATACATATTGGCCTAAACTGATGAAGAAATTTTATTTATTTTAATTGGATGTTGTATAGCAGAAAGTAAAAATGTTTTTTTTCCCCCAAAATTGTCGGTCGTTTCTTTTATAGCACAAAAAATAAAAACCACAGAGGGGATTTAAAGAAGTAGTCAAATCCGGTTATACATAAGACAATGTATAAAAACCATTGTTTTTAGGGTTATTCGCATATAATTAACCAAACGCGTTTTCAATATCGCAGATGTTTGATAACCTTAAAAAAAAAAAAAAAAATATGATCTTTACCACCGCTAGTCGCTGAATATCACCCTGACACTGTTTTATTTTGTGATTCATTCCGATGAAAGTGTGACTCCGCGACCGTTTTGTAGCAATT
>BLSH010401234.1:0-23324 GCA_018402905.1 Glandirana rugosa | reverse complement strand
GGGGATATACAACGTATTACTGACATAAAATAAAACACACACATGGGTTGGACTTGATGGACTTGTGTCTTTTTCCAGCCTCACTGACTATGTAACTATGTAACTATGTTACCAAACGTCAGCCTCTAAACCTTAAATTGGAGAAGATCTGCAAAGAGGAGTGGGAGAAAATCCCTCCTGAGATGTCTGCAAACTTGGTGGGCAACTACAAGAAACGTCCGACCTCTGTGATTGCCAACAAGGGTTTTGCCAACAGGTACTAAGTCATGTATTGCAAAGGGTTCAAATAATTATTTCACTCATTAAAATACAAATCAATTTATAACGTGCGTTTTTTCTGGATATTTTTCTTGTTATTTTGCCTCTCACTGGTAAAATAAACCGACCATTAAAATTATAGACTGATCATTTCTTTGTCAGTGGGCAAACCTACAAAATCAGCAGGGGATCAAATACTTTTTTTTCCCTCACTGTAAGGAAGATGCTGGTGCCTGCACCCACCATGGCCCTGGGAACCACTGACATCACAGGGAATTACCACAACATAAGTAAAGCAGTGCCTAGTACAGTAGTTTCCAGTTTCCTCTGGGATCTCACAGGTATTGAATTTGCATACTTACAGTACATTGGTTCAAGCTGGACCAGTATAACTATGCAATACAATCCATACCCAGAATTCAGCTTTAAAGTAAATGTAAACCCTAATTGAATGACATTTAGCATGCCAAAGCATTGTACATAATATATTGATGAAGCATTTCATTGATTTCCTGATGTGTTTAAGGTTTGATTATATTTTTATGTCTAATGTCTAATCCTGAGTTTCTCATCCTTTTTTCAGTGAAGGCACCCTTTACAATTCTGCACAATCTTGCGGCACCCCATTCTGAAATTTTAAAAAACTAAATTAGTAGTTTTACATAATGCAGCAACACCCATATGCCCAGGACACCCAACATTAGTGGTAGACTAATCCTTCCAAAGCAAACACCTTTGCAAACTGGTACTGACTAGTATTCCAATGTTTCTCTTCGTCCTCAGTTTCTCTCCTTATCAACCGATGATGTCATTGTTCGTTAGGACGCTGGTGGCTAGAAGGTTGTTATGGTGCACAATAAAAACCTGTGGCTTTATGTAGCTGCTGGCTTGTGTACACTTTTTGGGCAGTTTCTAGGCATTTTGCAAGGCACCCTGGATGAAAAAGGCTTGTCTAATCATTGCTTCACTGGGGGGACTAAAGACATTTTAGCGGGGGGAGTGTGAGGTCAAGTATGGACCAAAGACTTTTTAGTGGGGGGAGTGTGAGGTCACATATGGGACATAAATACTTACATTGGTCCAAGATGGA
This sequence comes from Glandirana rugosa, assembly GCA_018402905.1. Taxonomy (NCBI): domain Eukaryota; kingdom Metazoa; phylum Chordata; class Amphibia; order Anura; family Ranidae; genus Glandirana; species Glandirana rugosa. The sequence goes on along the minus strand of BLSH010401234.1, from coordinate 21,976 downwards.
CCAAAGTAACTATGCAAAAGTAGCCATATCTGGAGTTCAGTTCAACTTTGCCATAAAACTATATCCAATGCAAGGTATGTTCTAACAATAAACACATACAGTAGGCACCGCATAAATCCACAAATCTAGCTGTGCTTTTTTTTCATAATTACGTTTTAATCTAGTTGTGCTTTGCTTGGATCAGCTCTATGCTATGTCATGCACAGAATGTAAATTACTTTGTACTAAACTATAACAACAGGTTTCTCGTTCCCTTGTGAATAGATTTCATTTGGCTGTCATTGGTTGTTAGGACCCTGGTGGTTAGAAAGTTGTAATGGTACACAATGAAATTTATGTAGCAAATGGGTTTGCTTGATCCACCTGCTGGCTTGTATATTATTTTTGGGCAGACACCTGAAGGTACCCTGGTTGAAAAAGGCTGGTCTAAATTATTGCTTCCCTGGGGGACCAAAGACTTTTTAGCGGGGGGGGGGGAGTGTGAGGTCAGGTATGGGCCAAAGACTTTTTAGTGGGGGGAGTGTGAGGTCAGATATGGCACATACATATGTAACTATGCAAACGTAGCCATATCTGTAATTCAGGTTTACCATAAAACTATATTCAATGACAGGTTTGTTCTAACAATAAACACATGCATAAATCCACAAATGAGTTTATTCAACATTAGTTTTATCTAGCTGTGCTTTGCTTGGATTAGCTCGATGCTATTTCCATGTCGTGCACAGAATGTAAATTACTATGTACTAAAGCCACACTATTACAACAGATTTCCCGTTCCCTTGTGAACAGGTTCCATTTGGCCAGTTATTTAGCTGTGGTATTGTTGGCAGTTGGAGGTGTGATAATTGAATTATTTGTTTTTCGGATTGCCCTTTTAACGTCTTGCTGAATATTGGACGAGTTACACCTGTTACAGTATATTACCATTAGGCAAAAAATAAAAACAAATTTCGAACGGCATTAACCACCCCGCTACTTTCTTTTCTCTTGAGCTTCACAGTTACGGCTCTGAGCAAGTATTGGCTGAGGAGGAGAATCTGAGCTCTCTGCAGAAGGACGGAGCGCACTCTTCACCGTGGAAATACTTATTCATGAACCAGATTACAAGTGTTACCTGACCCAGTTCCAGGCACGGGTGGATTATACAAAAGTGGCGTCACCACTTCTGGAGAGGCGACGCTACATCTTGTATCCGTAATGAGATGTTTGTGTTTAATCCTTTCCTTTTCACTGCTTTAATGCATAGTGTGTGTTAAAGAGTTTTTTTCTGTATAAGATTCTATGAATATTCCAGTGAAGGGTTTTCTTCGATTGTTTATCCATCATATTTCACCGATTAGGCGTAAGACACTCGATTTACGTTAGTCTAAAGTCTTGGATGAGGAAAGTTTGGAGTTTAAAGCGGACCTTCACCTCAAACCTAATCTCATCTTTCCCTGCCTACTCCACCTCCCTCTTTTCCAATTGAATATATATATATTTTTTATTGTTAAGCAAGAAGTATGTGTGTCCCCCTTCCCCCCTGCCCGATTCTCCATGTGCACAGATGTGGCACATCTATGGGGCATATCTACCGCAAAACAAACAAGGTGTTTGCCTTGGTGGCATTTTTCAGGGGGGGCAGCACCACCCCGAGGCAGAAGGGACACTACAAGGAGGGCCGGCGCAAACTATAGGCAGCTTAAGCAGTCGCCTGACGGCGCCAGGAGGGGGTTTAAAATCCCGCCCGTGGCCCGCCGTGTCAAAATGAAGTGCTTGCACAGGCCCCACAACAGAAGTACAATGGAATGGTACTGGCGCAGTCACTGGATCACTGATAATAAGAGGGGGGACCATTGATCAGGGGATATGTAGTCAATAAATAGTCCATCAATGGTAATACCTGTAGGGAAATGGGTGAGTGGGGAGGGGGTTTAAAATAGGCCCACAGATGGCGATCCTGTGATGGTGATGAACAGTTCAGAGCTTAGGGCAAGCCTCTTGGGGGAAGCAGAAGCAGTCTCCAGGAACATGTAAAGACAGAAGTAGAGGTGCCTCTTAGTTTACCTAAGAGGCGCCTCTACTTCTGTCTTTCCACATCAGATGTAACCTCCTCCTCTTGTCCGCCTCCCTTCCGCCAGCCCAGCAGAGAGACATGCTGCCCAGACTCCTGAGGAGATCCACCTGGAGGACACTGATCATGTAAGACAGTGGTCTCCAAACTGCAGACCGGGGGCTGGATGTGGTCCTTTGCTTGCCTTTATCAGGCCCTTGGGGCACTATTCCTCCCACTGACACTGACGATGGGGTACTATTCCCCCCACTGATACCAACAATGGGGCACTAATTCTTCTCCTAATACCAACAATGGGGCAATATTATTCCCACCAACATCAGTGATGGGGCATTCTTTACTCCCATTGATGCTGGTGGATTTTCTACTCTCACTGGCCACAGTCTGGCCCCCTCAAAGTCTGAAGGACAGAAAACTCTCCCCTTACATCCCAGGGGCGGCCCGTCCATTAAGGGCGCATGGGCGCCGCCCCCTCTATCCTCGCCACCCCCTATGCTAAATGGATAGATTCATGCATAACATGAATCTCTCCATGGCCACCGTGCCCACCCCCTATTCATGTGGCTGGCTGCTTTCATGAATTACAGTGGCGGGGGTGTTTTTTTGAAGCACCTGATTAGAGCCACAGGCTCTAATAGGCTTCAAAATAGAGTGGACTCTGAGCGCAGAACACTGCCTCTCCACCAATCAGGAAGCGTTACCCGTTTTCCGATTGGCTGAGAAGTCAGGCGATCCTATTGTACACCTTTCTGGGAGGAGGAGGGGGATGCACGGCCAAAGCCGCTAAAGCCAAGCACGCTCCTGCTCGCCAGACACCGCTGCCCACCCGCCCGCTTCCTAGATGGGGAAAGTGTGGGACTTTGATGTCCTGACTGCCCTCCGGGGGGGTACTGTCACTGCTACAAGCCCTGAGGCAGGTGGGGGAGTGGGTGCTGTATACCCTATCTGGTGATGCTGTATATCCTATCTGCTGATGATGTATACCCTCTCTTTGATGCTGTATACCACATCTGGTGATGCTGTATACCACATCTGGTGATGCTGTATACCTTCTCTGGTGATGTTGTATAGCCTCTCTGTGATGCTGTATACCCTCTCTGTGATGCTTTATACCCTATCTGCTGATGCTGTATACCCTATCTTTGATGTTGTATGCCCTATCTGCTGATGCTATATACCCTCTCTTTGATGCTGTATACCACATCTGGTGATGCTGTATACCCTCTCTGGTGATGCTGAATAGCCTCTCTGTGATGCTGTATACCCTCTCTGTGATGCTGTATACCCTATCTGCTGATGCTGTATACCCTATCTTTGATGCTGTATACCCTATCTGCTGATGTTGTATACCCTAGCTGTTGATGCTGAATACCCTCTCTGTGATGCTGTATACCCTATCTGTTGATGATGGACTGTATACTCCTGACACAATGGGTGGAATCTACAAGGGGTGGAGCTTATGAGAAGTGGGAGGGGTAAAAAAAGAAGGTCGGGGTCTGGCGCCCCCCATCCTAAAATTTCACCAACCGCGACTGTTACATCCCCTGATGTAAGGGGAGAGTGGGGAAGGACGCAATGTATGGCAGCCAAGGAGCTAGCAGGCTGCCGCTGTGGTCTCCTTATGCTGTGTGTAGGGGGGTCTGGGGAACTGATGGCAGTGCAATGCAGGCATTTTGAGTGCCAGGACTGAGATATAGCAGTCTGCTATGCTGGCACTGGTAGTGCCCTAGACTGTGGAATTCTCAATCTCCCACAGAAGGCACTACAAGTCCCAGCATAGCGGCCTGTCATTCCTCAGTCCCCTACAGAGGGAATTTGCATGATTTCAATGCCGTTTTCAGTGTGAATGAGGGCTTAGACCTTTTTTTTTTTTTTTTTTTTTTGCAAAAATAGCCACTCCTTAACCTAATTTTTTATTTATTTTTCATAAAAAGAAAAAAAAGTGTAAAAAATATAGAATTAAATGATCAAATCTATCACACAAAAAGAAAAAAAAGAATAAAAAATGGGGAAATACAAATAATGATCAAATAAATAAAAGTAAAGAAATAAGTAGGCTTTACATTTCTTCAGAAGATTCTGGAAACTTAGACCTGTTTTTTGAAAAAAAAAAAATGGCCACTCATTAAACTCATAATTTTTTTTATTTTTCTAAAAAAAAAAAAAAAAAAAAAACGTGGAAAAAATATAAAATTAAACTAATGATCAAATCTCTCACACAAAAAGAAATAAAAGAAGATAAAAATAGGAAATACAAATAATGATAAAATAAATAAAAACAAAGTATTATTATACAGTATACTGTATTTACTGCCATACTATATACTATTATAAAAGACATCTATAATACTAAACAATACTATACACTTACTGGTCACTTTATTAGGTACATCTTGCTAGTCCCGGGTTGGACCCCCTTTGGCCTTCATTCTTGGTGGCATCGATACAACAAGGTGTTGGAAACGTTCCTCAGAGGTTTTGCTCCATCATTGCATCACACAGTTGCTGCAGATTTGTCGGCTGCCCATCCATGATGCCAATCTCCCGTACCACCCCATCCCAAAGGCTCTCTATTGGATGAGATGTGGGGAGTGTGGAGGCCATTGGAGTGCAGTGACCTCATTGTCCAGTGGTGAGATGATTGGAGATTTGTGACATGGGGCATTATCCTGCTGGAAGGAGCCATCAGAAGATGGGGACACTGCAGTCATAAAGGGGTGGAGATGGTCAGCAACAATACTCAGGTAGGTTGTGCTGTCTAAACCATGCTCAATTAGTACTAAGGGGCCCAAAGTGTGCCCATCCCCCACACCACCACCACCAGCATGACCTGGTGATACCATGCAGGATGGATCCATGCGCCAAATTCTGACCCCACCATCTGAATGTCGCAGCTGAAATCCAGACTCAGACCAGGCAATATTTTCCAATCTTCTGTTGTCCAATGTTGGTGATTCTGTGCCAATTGTAGCCTCAGTTTCCTGTTCTTAGCTGGCAGGAGTGGCACCCGGTGTGGTCTTCTGGTGCTGTAGCCCATCTGCTTCAAGGTTGGATGTGTTGTGCATGCAGAGATGGTATTCTGCATTCCTTGGGTGTAACGAGTGGTTATTTGAGTTACTGTTACCATTCTATCATCTGGACCCAGTCTGCCCATTCTCCTCTGACATCAACAAGGCATTTTCCTCCACACAACTTCCAATATTTTCTCTTTTTCCCACCATCCTCTGTAAACCTGAGAGATGGCTGTGCGTGAAAACCCCAGAAATCCTCAGACCGGCCCGTCTGCCACCAACAACCATGCCACGTTCAAAGTCACTTTCTTCCCCTTTCTTCCCCATTCTGATGCTCGGTTTGAACTTCAGAAAGTCGTCTTCGCCGCGTCTAGATGCCTAAATGCATTGAGTTGCTGTTATGTGATTGGCTGATTAGCAATTTGTGTTACCAAGCAATTGAACAGGTGTGCCTAATAAAGTGGCCGGTGAGTGTATATATTATTATACATTGCAACTATACTATAAAACTATACTGTTATTCTGCATATGCTGCATGAAATATCCGCCCTTACTCAAGATGGCGGGAGCTAGAAATGCTAGAGGAGTGCTTTTCAACTACTTGCCGAGCAGCCGCCGCTGCTTTACTGCGGCAGGTTGGCTTGGCTGCGTGCACCTTGAGCGTGCCAGCAGGTCGGGCGGACTCAATGTCTGCTGGCGACCCGCGACCGCCTACTACAGAGGCAGAACGGGGCGGTTCCCCATTCTGTCAAGCGGCATGACAGTGATCCACCATTCCCAGTCATCGGGAACAGCGATCTCTGTCATGTCCCTGCCAGCCCATCCCTCACACAGTTAGAACACACCCAGGGAACACAGTTAACCCCTTGATCGCCCCCTAGTGTTAACCCCTTCCCTGCCAGTGACATTTATACAGTAATCAGTGGCTATTTTTTAGATCTGATCGCTGTATAAATTTCATTTATAAATGGTCCCAAAAAAGTGTAAAAAATGTCCGATCTGTCCGCCGCAATGTCGCAGTCCCGATAAAAATCGCAGATTGCCGCCATTACTAGTAAAACAAAAAAATAAAAAATAAAAATGCCCTAAATCTATCCCCTATTTTGTAGACGCGATAACTTTTGCGCAACCCAATAAATATACGCTTTTTATTTACCAAAAATACATAGAAGAATACATATCGGCCGAAACTGATGAAGAAATTAGTTTTTTTTAATATATTTTTTTGGATATTATAGCAAAAAGTAAAAAAAAAAGTTTTTTTTTCAAAATTGTCCCTCTTTGTTTGTTTATATTGCAAAAAATAAAAACCACAGAGGTGATCAAATATCACCAAAAGAAAGCTCTGTTTGTGGGGAAATAAAAGACATCAATTTCGTTTGGGTACAAGGTCGCACGGCCACGCAATAGTCAGTTAAACAACACAGTGCCGCATCGCAACAAATGGCCTGGTCATTAAGGGGGGGGGGGTAAATCCTTCCGGGGCTGAAGTGGTTAAAGTGATTTCTCAACAAAATAAAGCATGAAGACAGGGATGGATGGATGGATGGATGGGGGAGTTTGCTTTGAATAATAAAAATGTATTAACCACTTGCGGACCGGCGGCCATGGATATACGTCGGCCCTTTGACCTTGAATACCGGGGTTATGGCAGCAGATAGCTGCCATAACCCCGGTATTTTCTTCAACGGCGGGCGATCTGCTTAGAGGTAAAAGTGGTCCCCGTGGCGGATCCACCGCGAGATCACTTTTAGCTGCAGCGGGAGAGGTGCCCCCCACTCCCACCGTGTCCCGGTCGCCCACCGCCGCTTACCGGATCTGCCGGTAGCGGCGGAGACGATCCGATCCTCTTCCCTCTCGGACAGGAAGTCAAGTGATGGCCCCCCCACTCGACTCTATGGCCTTGGAGGACCGGAGACCGATGTCAAAGGTCACTTCTGCCCCCCGGCCTTAAAGGGACAATTAGAAAAAAAGGCATTTTTTTTTCCTTTTGCCTTTAAGTGTAAATGTGAGATCTGAGGTCTTTTTGACCCCCCAGATCTCACATTAAAGAGGCCCAGGCCTGCTTATTTCCATCACAAGGGATGTTACTTTCTTTGTAATAGGAATAAAAGTGATCCCCAAATTTCCTTTTAAAAGGACGGTGTAAAAATAAAAACATTTATAGTAAAATAAATAATAATAATAAAATAAATGAAAGCTCCCTGTCCCTCCAAGTTCGCGCGCAGAAGCGGCCGCATACGTAAGTCGCACCCACTTATAAAAATGTTCTTCAAACCACACATGTGAGGTATCGCCGCGATCGTCAGAGCGAGAGCAATAATTCTAGCACTAGACCTCCTCTGTAACTCCAAACTGGTAACCTGTAGAAATTTTTAAACGTCACCTATGCATATTTTTAAGTGCCAAAGTTTGTCGCCTTTCCATGAGGGGGCCCAATTTTGAAGTATGGCATGTTGGGTATCAATTTACTCGTTGTAACATCATCTTTCACAATATTGGCCTAACTTTCTTGTTGTCTTATTTTTTTTTAATTCAATAAAGTGTATTTTTTTTTTTAATTACGTTTGTAAGACTGCTGCGCAAATACGGTGTGATATAAAGTATTGCAGCAGCCGCCATTTTATTCTCCAGGGTATCTGAAATTTTTTTTTTATATATATATATATATATATATATAGTTGAGTGGACACCTGGATGTTCGGGTTCGTCTGGTTCGGCCGAACTTCGCGAAAAAGTTTGAGTTCGGCGTTTTCCCCGACTTGTTCATTCCCCAACTTGTTCAGGGTAGGCGGTACACTTTATCGGAGGGCAGCGCCAGCTCTTGACCTTTGACCTCTGGGGACCCGCCTCCTGACCTTTGGGGGGGGTCCCTGTTTCTAATCCCTGAGTCCTAGCCTTTTCCTTAAAGGGAAAACCCTAACCCTAACCCCTAACCAATAAACCCCTAACCCCAACCCTAACCCTAACCCCGGACCCGAACCCCCTATTGAAGTCGATGGGGACCCGAACTTTTGGGCACAAAAATGGCTCTAAAAAAGTCCTGGAAAGGGCTAGAGGGCTGCAAAAGGAAGCAAAATTGGGGTAAGAGTAGGACAAGTGCCCTGCAAACAAATGTGGATAGGGAAATAACTTAAACTCACATAAAAAAAAAAAATGGGAGGAGGAGGTAGATGTGGAGTAGGAGGTTGAGGAGGCGGTGACCGTGGCAGTGTAGGTGGTGGAAGTGGCGGTGGTCGAGGAGGAGGAGGAGGTAGCCAACACTGTTTTTTTTTTTTTTTGTTTGTTTATAATTGGGGTAGCCCCCAAAATATTGAGGCCTATTCAAAAAAACAAGAATATGAATGGCTGTGTGAGTCCTGTCTAAATGTTTATTCTGCACAAGGTACAGACAAGTCTTGTGGGATCCATGCCTGATTCATTTTAATAAAGGTTAGCTTGTCCACGTTGGCTGTGGACAGGCAGCTCCGCTTGTCTGTGATAACACCCCCTGCCGTGCTAAACACACGTTCCGACAATACACTGGCTGCAGGGCAGGCCAGCACCTCCAAGGCATAAAGGGCAAGCTCAGGCCATCAGAAGTTGAATGGGGCAGACCCATCAGTCAGTACGTGTAGGCGTGTGCACACATACTGTTCCACCATGTTGCTGAAATGCTGCCTCCTACTAAGACCTTGCCTATCAGCTGGTGGTGGTGTTTGTTGTGGCGGGCTGCTGACAAAGCTTTGCCACATTTCGGCCATGCTAACCCTGCCTTCTGAGGTGCTGGCGGTGCCACAGCTGCGTTGGCGACCTCTTCCTCCTCCCCCGCCTTCGCCTTGTGCTTCCACCGAGCCCCCCCCCCCGTGTCATTTGGGAATGCCCTCAGCACCGCGTCTACCAGCATGCGCTAGTAGTCGATCACGCTCCAGTGAGGGAATTAAGGACGGCACTATGTAGCACTATTTATTTTATTTATTTTTTTTAAACCAGCAATGTAGACGCACTTTTTATTTGTGTGCAAGAAATGCACCGCTGGCCGCAAATGTATTTTGCACAAAAAAAAAAAAACATTTTTTATTTGTCTAACTGCAATGTAAAAGCAGTATTTAAATATGCCAAAATGTTGCCAACTGAACTAACAGAACGCAATTAAAGTAGTGCCCCTGACACACAAGCCACTGCACTTGCAAAAATGGCTGCAAATGCCCACCTAACAAATAGAAAAATTGCTTAGGTTTTAGATGAGGCACTTTGCTTAGCAAACAAAATCTCCTCTAGCAAACAAAAATCTCATCTAGCAAACAAAAATCTCCTCTAGCAAACAAAAATCTCCTCTAGCGCCCACACACCAATACATCGCAGCAGCACCCTCTCCCTACACTAGTATGAGATGATGTGACATGCAGCACTGTGACTCCAGCTTATATAGAGGCTGGGTCACATGATGCACTGGCCAGTCACAGCCATGCCATTAGTAGGCATGGCTGTGATGGCTTCTAAGGGCAGATGAGTTAAACGCTTGTTGATTGGCTGCCCTACAGCTATTCAAAAGGCGGGACTTTTTCTCAAATGTTCGGGTTCGGGACACGGACACCCTAAAGTCTGGTTCGGGTTTGCTCAACTCTATATATATATATATATACAGGGCTTTTTTTCTCAGAGAATAGGTGCAGGAACTCCTCCCACCCCTTGGCTCCGCCCCTACCCACCTCCGAGCACTGTTTCTTGGTTCCACCCCTTACCCACCTTCCAGTGCCACCCCTTTTAGAGAATACAGGACCAAGTATCATTCCATGGTGCTAAGTATTTTATATGGAATCTGTTAATGATAACAAGAAAGGCAGTAAAATAGATCTACCAACAAGGGACACCCCTGCGACAATAGATCCACCCCAGCAACTATGGACTTCTAACAGCCAGCAAAATTAGGCCCCTCCCTCAGCAGTAGATCCCTCCCAGGAATGATTGACTCTCTGCAACATAAGACCCACCCCCAGCAACAATAGACCCCCCCACCAGCAACAGTAGACCCCCTGCAAAAATAGATCCCCTTCAGCAACAATAGATTCCCCCACAGTCACAGCATCAATAGACCCTCCAGCACTCATTGGCATTCAGTTCTGGAGGTGCCGGAACGGCGTTCCCCCACGTTCCTGCTGAAAAAAGTCCGGTATGTATATATATATATTTATATAATGTTTGGGGGTTCTAAGTAATTTTCAAAAAATATATATATTTTAACTTGTAAACAACAGATGTGAAAAATAGGCTCGGTCCTGGTGGCGGTTGGCGGTTTCGGTTTGTGGCGCTCAGGTGCAGCGCAGTTCCACTTTCAGGAATATTTTTTTTTTTTTTCATGCTTGCCCTTGATAGACATATCAGTCCTACTAATTTCCCATCAGTATTCTACACTTCTAAACAGGAAATAGAATACGCAATTCTGCGCTGGATCAGCTGACATATAAAATAGGAAGTCACAAACAGTAACAATAAAAAAAATATGAAGACATAAAGATGATTCCCATTAACCACCTAAGGACCGGAAGGATCTCCCCCCTTAATGACCAGGCCATTTTTTTGCGATTCGGCACTGCGTCCCTTTAACTGACAATTGCGCGGTCGTGCGCCATTGTAACCAAACTAAATTGCCATCCTTTTTTTCCCCACAAATTGAGCTTTCTTTTGGTGGCATTTGATCCCCTCTGCAATTTTTATTTTTTGGGCTATAAATTAATAAAAGAGCAACAATTTTGAAAAAAAAAAAAACAATATTTTTTACTTTTTGCTATAATAAATACCCCAAAAAATTTAAAAAAAACAAAAAAAATGTATTCATCAGTTTAGACCAATATATATTTTTGGTAAACAAAAAAAACATTGCAATAAGCGCATATTGATTGGTTTGCGCAAAAGTTATCGTGTCTACAAAATAGGGAATAGGTTATGGCATTTTTATTATTATTATTTTTTTTTTTTACTAGTAATGGCGGCAATCAGCGATTTTTAGCGGGACTGCGACATTGCGGCGGACAGATCGGACACCTAACTGAAATTTTTGACACTTTTTTGGGAACCGGTGACATTATTACAGTAATCAGTGCTAAAAAGGACTGGAAGGATTTCCCCCCTTCATGACCAGGCCATTTTTTTGCGATTCGGCACTGCGTCCTTTAACTGACAATTGCGCGGCTGTGCCGGGTTGTACCCAAACGATATTGCCGTCCTTTTATTCCCACAAACAGAGCTTTCTTTTGGTGGTATTTTATCGCCTCTGCGGTTTTTATTTTTTGCGCTATAAACAAAAGAAAGGCCGACAATTTTGAAAAAAAAAAATATATATTACTTTTTGCTATAATAAATACCAAAAAAATGTAAAAAACCCCAAATTTATTCATCAGTTTAGGCCAATATACAATTTTTTGGTAAAAAAAAAAAAAATTGCAATAAGCGTACATTGATTGGTTTGTGCAAAAGTTATCGCGTCTACAAAATATGGAATAGGTTATGGCATTTGTATTATTTTTTTTTTTTTTTTTACTAGTAATGGCGGCAATCAGCTTTATTTTAGCGGGACTGCGACATTGCGGCGGACATGTCGGACACCTAACTGAAATTTTTGACACTTTTTTGGGAACCGGTGACATTATTACAGTAATCGGTGCTAAAAAAATATGCACTGTCACTGTACTCATGACACTGGCAGGGAGGGTGGTGATCAAGGGGTTAAATGTGTTCCCTGGGTGTGTTTTCTAACTGTGTGGGGGATGGGCCACCTGGGGAGACACACAGATCCCTGCATAGAAGAAAGAACAGGATCTGTGTGATCTCCCCTGTCAGAACGGGGATCTGTCTTGTTTACACAGGGAGATCCCCGTTCTGTCACTGCGGGGGAACGATCGCTCTGATTGGCTCCCCCCTACTGGCCAATGTACGTCGTTCGCGGAAAACGGGTGTTGTAGGCGCATGCGCACTGCCGGAGGCGCGCCTGCGCCCACAAACCCCGTTTTCCGCGGCAGACAAACAGCTACGGCAGTTCTCGGGAACAGTAAAATGGCGACGGCTGGCGTAGATCTGAAATATTTCAAAACTTTGTATTTCCTCTAAGTGAAAGATCGCTTCTTGTGGCTCCGGGGTTATTTGCATGGACACCAGGCCGCTGTGTCCGGGGGCGGCAAATACTCTTCTGTTGGAAAGACGCACAAGCCTGATAATTCGGAAGAGAGAGAAAATGGTGGACCGCCTTGTTTGTTTTACCTCTGGACCTGGAAGTTTGCGATCCGCGGTTTACCCGTCCAGCTTGTCCCGGAGTCTCCTTGTATTAGAGAACATACAGCTCTTGGTGGGATTTCAGGGGGAACATTACAAGGCTATGCCCAGAATGTGCCCACGCGATTGGGTGGTTGGACTCCTGAATCAGAAAGCAAACAGAATCATTGGAGCGTCAGCAGTGCGATGCGTTCTCACGGCGAGGTCTCGCGGGAATTTGCACGATTCTATCTACAAGAACGTATCTTTTTTTTTTTTTTTTTCCAAAATTGTTTTTATTATTTCCAAGAAACGAGTACAATACATAAGGAAAGAAGAATAATAAAGAAACATTAAGGACCGCCGACCACAATATGGCGAGTCGTCCTCAAAAAAGAAAAATTTTAACAAAAAATGAGAATTACAAAAAAAGGAAGTGCGTTACATTGAAGACGTGTGCACTGCCAAAAAATTTGTTCGTTTTTGTTTCATTTGATTTTTGGTATTTTTTTTTCGGGTCATTAGTTGTGATCTCAATTCGTAAATTATAAAATTATAAAATTCGTGAATTCGAAAAAATTTGTAAATTCGAAAATTTGTAAATTCAAAAATTTGGAAATTTGAAAATTCGGAAATTCAAAGATCTGAAAATAAGAAAGAAAATCCGAAAATTTGAATGAATGAAAATCCGAAAGTTCTAATTATCTAATTCATAAATTCAAAAATTCGTAAATTCGAAAATTTGAAAATAAAAAATAAAATCCAAAAATTTGAATTAACAAAAATCTGAAAGTTCTAATTATCTAATTCAGAAATTCGAAAATTCGCAAATTCGAAAAGAAGGACGAAAATTTGTAAATCCGAAAGCAAGAACGAAAATTCAAAAGAACGAAAATCTGATAATAAGGACAAAGAAAATAAGAAAGAAAATCTGAAAATTTGAATGAACGAAAATCCAAAAGTTCTAAATATCTAATTCATAGATTCGAAAATTCGCAAATTCGAAAAGAAGGACGAAAATTCGAAAATCCGAAAGCAAGAATGAAAATTCAAAAGAACGAAAATCCGATAATAAGCACAAAGATTCAAAAATTCAAAAAGACCAAAAATTCGAAAATCTGAAATAATAACTAACTAATAATAACTTAACAATAACTATTAAATTATAGGTATTGGAATTTCCTTTCAAATTCGGCTGTTAGTGAACGTAATGAATACAAATTTATCCGAAGTTAATAGTTAAAATGAAATAGTTATTATTTAGAATTTTTGAATTTTCATTTTTTCAGATTTTCGGATTTTCTTTCTTATTTTTGGATTTTTGAAATACAAATTTTTGAATTCACAAATTCTCGAATTTACGAATTCGAAGATTTGCAAATTTGTAAATTCGAAGATTCGTAAATTCAAAAATGTGTACATTCGAAAATCCAAAATTAAGAAAGAAAATTCAAAAATTTGAAAGAACGAAAATCCGAAAATTCAAAATAATAACTAAATAACTAATAATAACTATTACATTATGAATTATCTGAAATGCTGTACCTAACCTAATGGAACGTAATGAATTAATAATAATAAAGAACAATAATAAAAATAATAAAAACTTTTTATTATTATTATTATTTATTACTAATTCATTCCATTCCATTTGTTTAGATGCCCCATTCGTTATTTTGGATAATTTGTAACTTTGAATAAATTTGTATACAGCCGAATTTGAAATGAAATTCCAATACCTGTAATTTAATAGTTAGTTATTATTAGTTAGTTATTATTTTGAATTTTCAGATTTTCGTCCGTTCAAATTTTCAGATTTTCTTTCTTATTTTCGGACTATCTATTTACGAATTTTTGAATTTACAAATTTTTGAATTTACAAATTTGCATATTTTCGAATTGACAGTTACAAATTTTTGAATTCACAAATTTACAAATTTTCAAATTCACGAATTTGAAAATTTGCAAATTTGGAAATTTGACAATTTGTAAATTCAAAAATTCGTAAATAAGAAAATCCGAAAATAAGAAAGAAAATCCGAAAATTTGAAAGAACGAAAATCCGAAAATTCTAAATAATAACTAACTATTAAATTACAGGTATTGGAATTTCCTTTCAAATTTCAAATATCCGAAATAACGAATGCCACATTCAAACACATGGAACGGAATTAATTCATAATACTAAATAATAATAATAATAAAAGTTTTTATTTTTATTATTATTTATTATTAATAATTAGTTACGTTCCATTAGTTTAGGTACAACATTTCAGATAATTCATAACTTCGGATAAATTTGTATTCGTTACGTTCACTAACAGCCAAATTTGAAAGGAAATTCCAATACCTATCATTTAATAATTAGAAATGCTAAGTTATTATTAGTTAGTTATTATTTCAGATTTTCGGGTTTTCTGATTCTTGAATTTTGAATATCCAAATTCTTAGAATTTATAAAGTCATGAATTTACAAATATTCTAATTTATGAATATTCTGAAAAATTATTTAAACGGGTTTTGGTTAATTTGGATATTTCCAAATTAATGAATTTGTCGAAACGTGAACAATGCCCATGAATGTGCCACCTTAACCCGTGCAGCTTCCTCAGGACGCAAACCTCTCCCACACAACTAGGCAACATGAATGGCCTGCTAAAGGGAACAACTCACACCCTTCAAGGAATGTATACTGCGGGTTCAGTCATTTTTATTGCAGGAAGACAGTTGACCCCATCAGGGTCAATGGAGGTATATATCAAAACCTCATATATAAGAGAAGATAGCACTAAACATGTCTACATTTGGAAAAATTTTCCTTTTTCAGAAATTCGGATGTATTCAAACTTCCGAATTACAATACCACTGAATTTAAATTAATCTGAAATAATGAAAAAAAAAATCGGATGAAATTCAAATCAATTCGAATAGTCTTCTAATCAATTTTGAATCGTTTTCAAATTCGAAAAGCTTCCAAATTAAAATAGTTTTCGAATTTGAATAATTTTACAATTTCCAAAGAGAATGAAATAGAATAGAAAATAAAGGAATAGAATAAAAAATAGAATATAACAGAAAATAAAAAAATAGAATGGATTAGAATAGAAACAAATAGAATAGAATAAAATAAAAATAATTTAACCATCTTCGGAAATTCGAATTTCAAATAGAATAAATTTGTGTTCGAATATATCAGGCAAGAAAAGAATAGAATGAAAAGAAAAGAATAGAATAAACTATAATAGAATAGAGATAATAGAATTAAAAAAAATAGCATAGAATATATTAGAAAGAATATAACTATTTCCCAAAATTCAAATAGAATCAATTCGAATTTGAATAGAATAGAAAAGAATAGAACAGGAATAGTATAGGAAAACCAACAGAATATGACAGAAAAAAATATAACCATCTTCTGAAATTCTAATAGAATAGAAAAGAATGGAAAATAACATAATTTAATAGAAAAGAATAAAATAGAATAAACAAATAGAAGAATAATAGAATTCAAAAAACAATAGAATAGAACGAATATAACCATTTCCCAAAATTCAAATAGAATCAATTTGAATTTGAATAGAATAGAAAATAATCGATTAGAATAGGAAGATGGTTACATTATTTCTATATTCTTTCTATTCTATTCCATTATTTTTCATTCTGTTTTTTTTTCTATAATATTCTGTTATTTCCTATTCAATTCTAATCTATTATTTTCTATTTTATTCAAATTCAAATTGATTCTATTTGAATTTTGGGAAATATTATATTATTATATAGATTATTTCTATTCTATTGTTTTTCTAATTATATTATTTTCTATTCTATTCTTTTCTATTTAAATTTCACGAGATGGTTACATTCTTTCTATTTTGTTCTATTCTATTGGTTTCTACTCTATTCTATTCCATTCTATTCTTTTATTTTCCATTCTATTTTGTTCTGTTTTTCTTTTATTGTCTGTAATATTATTTTCTATTCTATTTTTTTTTCTGTTCTATTCCTTTATTTTCTATGCTATTTTATTCTCTTTGGAAATTGGAAAACTGTTCAAATTCGAAAACTCTTTGAATTTGAAAACTTTTCAAATTCGATTTTAAAAAGCTATTCGAATTCGAAAACTATTCGAAACGATACGAATTCGAATTCTGAAAACAAATTAAACGGGTTAAATAAATGTAACCAAACTAATTTATGTAAATAACGGATCGAAAGGAGAAGGAAAAAAAAAATTTTTTTTTCTGCACATGTCTAGTGTCTGTAACTGAGAGGAGAAGCTATCCATCCCCCTTCTATTCAAATATGTGACTTTATAAAATGGTGGGGCTTTGTTCACCGAAACCCTCCAGGACTCTACAGATGGGGGATTCGAGTTCCTCCAAGACAGGACTATACGCTTCCTAGCATGAAAAAATAGTAAGGTTAAGTGAGGTCCGTAGAACTGTGGAGGGGGCCAAATCATCCAATAGACGTGTAAAATTTGTTGCCTTCCGAATTAATTTTTTAACGACTTTCGACAAATTAATTAATTGGAAAATATCCGAATTAACGAAAACCTATTAAACAAATTTTTCTGAATATTCGTAATTTCGAATATTCAAAAATTCGTAAATCTGTAAATACGAAAATCCGGAAATTCGAAAATTCGGAAATTCGAAAATAAGAACGACAATTCAAAAGAATGAAAAACCGATAAGAACAAAAATCCAAAAATTCGAAAATCTGAAATACTAACTAATAATAACTTAACCATTATTAACTATTCAGTTATAGGTATTGGAATTTCCTTTCGAATTTGGCTGTTAGTGATCATAACGAATACGAATTTATCCGAAATTACTAATTATCCAAAATAACGAATTGTCCGAAATAACAAATATCTAAACAAATGGAACGTAACAAGTTGATAATAATAAGTAACAATAATAATAAAAAAGTTTTATTATTATTATCATTTATTATTAACTGTTCCACGCCATTTGTTTAGATTCCGGGTAGGGGGCGTGCTGGCACACACGCACTTCCGGGTAGGGGGCGCGCCGGTGCACACACACTTCTTGGTAGGGGATGTGCCCGTGAACACTCACTTCCAGGTGGGGGGTGCACCGGCGCACTTCCGGGTAGGGACGTGCCGGCGCACACGCACTTCCAGGTAGGGGACGTGCCGGCGCACATGCACTTCCGGGTAGGGGGGCGTGGCGCGGCACACGCACTGCCGGGTAGGGGGCGTGGTGGCACACACGCACTTCCGGGTAGGGGGCGTGCCGGCGCACACGCACTTCTGGGTAGGGGGTGTGCCGGGGCACATGCACTTCCTGGTAGGGGGTGTGCCCGTGAACACTCACTTCCCGGTGGGGGGTGCGCCGGCACACTTCCGGGTAGGGGCGTGCCGGCGCACACGCACTTCCGGGTAGGGGATGTGCCGGCGCACATGCACTTCTGGGTAGGGGACGTGCCGGCGCACATGCACTTCCGGGTAGGAGGCGTGCCGGCGCACATGCACTTCCGGGTAGGGGACGTGGCACCGCACACGCACCTCCGGGTAGGGGGCGTGCCGGTGCACACGCACTTCCGGGTAGGGGGCGTGCCAGCGCACACGCACTTCTGGGTAGGGAATGTGCCGGGGCACATGCACTTCCTGTAGGGGGCGTGCCCGTGAACACACACTTCCGGGTAGGGGGCGTGCCGGCGCACACACACTTCCGGGTAGGGGTCGTGCCGCCGCACATGCACTTCCGGGTAGGGGGTGCGCCGTCACACACACGCACTTTCTGGTAGGGGGCGCGCCCGTGAACACTCACTTCCATGTAGGGGGTGCACCGGCGCACATGCACTTCTGGGTAGGGGGTGCGCCGGCACACACACACTTCCAGGTAGGGGGCGTGCCGGCGCACACTCACTTCCGGGTAGGGGGCGTGCCGCCGCACATGCACTTCCGGGTAGGGGGTGCGCCGTCACACCCACGCACTTTCTGGTAGGGGGCGCGCCTGTGAACACTCACTTCCATGTAGGGAGTGCACCGGCGCACATGCACTTCTGGGTAGGGGGTGCGCCGGCACACACACACTTCCTGGTAGGGGGCGCGCCTGTGAACACGTACTTCCGGGTAGGGGGCGCGCCCGTGCACACGTACTTCTGGGTAGGGGCCGCGCTGGTGCACACGCACTACCGAATAGGGGGGCGTGCCGGCGCGCAGCTGGTGGCCCGATCACTGTGATAATTCGTTACACAGGCAAATCGACGTTCTGTCGGTAGGGAAGACATTGATCCTGTGTTCCTGCAAAGCAGAGACACATATCTTTGTCTTCCCCTAGTACAAGCACCTCCCCCACATTAAGACAACACCAGCTAGGCACACAGTTAACCCTTTGATGGGCTCTAGATGCTACCCCCTTCCTGCCAGTGTCAGTGACAGAGTAAATTTATAGCATTGATCCAGTGGCAGACCGTCCATTAAGGGCGAACGGGCGCCGTCCCCCCATCCTTGCGTCTACATACAGGGACGCCGGACGCATGGATTCCAATGGGGAGGTATGTTTTTTTTGAAGCACGTGATTAGAGCCAGAGGCTCTAATAGGCTGCAATAAAGGGTGAGCTTGGGGCGCCCGAAGCCCAGCCAGTTGTGTGACCACAGCGACTTGCTATTTTCACACTAAATCTCCTCCCCGCCAACCAGGAAGCGGGCTGTGAGACCCGTTTCCCGATTGGTCGAAAGGAGAGACAACTTTATTGGCCAAGGAGGAGGAGGAGGAAGGAGACGCACAGAGGGGAAGGCGATCGATCGATCACTTGCATCGGCTCCACTCCCCGGCATGGAGAGGGGAAGGAAGGAGGAGATTGGAGTCATCCCGGGCAAGTAGGACATCCGCCTCCTAAGGTAATGAGGCCATCCGTATCCCACAGAGGGGGGTGGTGGTTGCGCTGTGGTGTGGTGTTCCACGCAATCATCTCCGGGGGGAGTAGGGGTGGCGTTGGTTTGCCGCCCCCCCTCCCAGATTTTTTAAGCGCCACTGCACTGATCACTGTATTGGTGTCACTGGTCCCCAAAAAGTGTCAGTTGGGTGTCTGATTTGTCCGCCGCAATATCACAGTCCCGCTATAAGTCGCTGATTCCCACCATTACTAGTAAAAAAATAAAGAAAGAAAAATATCCCGTAGTTTTACTTATAGTTTGACTGTATCTTCTGAGGGGGGTCTCGGGGCTCTATTTCAATGTGATCGGGTGCCTCCCTCCCCAGGATCTGTTTGAACAATCCCTGTAGGGTAGGGACTATGTCTCCGGAAGCCGTAGCCTCAGGGAGACCCCGTATGCGGATATTAACCCTGCGACTGCGGTTCTCTACACCACCCAACTGGTCAAGCAGAGAGTCAATTCTTAGATCCTGTGTGTTTGCAGTGAGCCTGTAGGGCCTGTAAGGCAGGGGCAATGTCATCCCCCGAGGCCTCCAGCACCTCAACCCTCCCTCCAATGTGGGCTGTGTCGGCCTGCAGGGCCTCAATGTCTTGTCTCAGGGCTCGCTCCATGCGGGTCATAAAGCTCTCCAGATCGGCCTTGGTGGGGAGAGCAAGTACGTGGGATCGTAAGTCCCCGTCCCCAAGGACCTCCGCTATGTCCATGTGTCCTGCCTGGTTGCTAGTGAGGTCTGGAGATGCGGATGGTGGTGGCATGGCTAATTGCGGCCTAGCTGAGTCCCTGGTGCGGCTCTGTCCCTTCCCCCTCGGGTCCCATCCGGGGCTGAATTGCCAGGGGAGCTGTCCTGGGAGCTTGGAGAGGAAAGGTGAGAAGGGGAAGGAGAAGGCAGCCATGGTGAGGGGGATAGGGGATGATGCACGTTTGCCAGAGGAGGACTCACCTGACGCAATCTTGGATTGTGCGCCCGCGGCCCTCTATCACTGGTGAAGTACGCTTCCAGTGAGCTGGAGCGGAGCCTGGGGGTCCGCGGTGGTTGCGGTGATTGTCTCCGCTTGGACGGCATCCTCTCCGGTGGATCAGATCGTGATGCTGGCTGCTGTAAAGGCTGATGTAGGAGCACGTCGGGCGGAGCTCTGCTCAAGCACATCTGCTCGCTCTCATGTCATGGCCACGCCCCCGAAACTTGATTGTCGTAAAAAAAATTACTGACACCAGCACGACAGCATTTATGTATGGGGCGGGCTCCAGGAACCGGTTACACTATAAAATCAAACACCTCCCACCAGGCAGCATTCTCCTTTTTTTCCTCACTGTTCAGCTGGTTATACTGATGCTGAAAGGCAGAAATGTTTCTTTTCCCTCACCTTGCCAGATTCATCTGGCCAAACCGCACAGGTTCACTCCTCTCCTGTGTCGATGCCCCTGTGATACAGGTTGTAAATCTTCCTATATGGGGGAGAGCCCCCCAGTGTTAGAGGGATTGGGGGGTGGCAGGTTGCTGGTCTCTAAGGATGGTTCCCTCATTATGTCACCATGGATGGACTTTCAGTGGACTTCCTGTCAGCCATAAGGCATGGAGTTGTAAGGCACCACAAGGTGCACAAATCGATAGTATGCAGCTACGGTTATGTGATTAGAAGTCTGCAGGTATATGCGATTAACCTGCACCACTAACAGAGATCACAAGGTGAAGACTGCTGTTTTGTCCATGGTGTCAGTTCAGGCTGTGGTTGTGTCTGCAGGACTGCTAATAATTAGGCTGATAACAGGTGTTGCTGTGCTGAGCTGAACCTTTTTCCATGAACTGAGCAAGGCTTGGCCCCGCAGGCTTGATTCAATGTGTTTTATGATCTAATGCTTGGTTGTGATAATATCCTTTACAGTACATTGTCTAAGGTAGGTAACCTACTAATGCCAATTGTATGGGGTCTGTTAACCCTCACTGCTTTCCATGAGATTTATAATGATGCAGCAGAACTAATAAATGTGATGTGTGTGCTGACTGCTATTACTTACATGTTCGTTTTTATGCATAGACCCTTTTATTGTTAATATCAATTCGTGTCACTTTGGCCTGAAATACCTTTACACCTCACTTACAATTTCAGGGGGGGGTCTGTTTGCCACTGGTAGTCGGAGACTCCTTGGGTGCTGCAATTAGCTGGCTCTGGGACCTCGGTGCTGGGGGCAGACGGTATGCTCCACGGGGTGAATGGCGATCTTACTCTGCAAAGGGCTGCAGGGAAGTATGTGGTCTAGGGCTACTTAGGGGCCTACGGCCGCATCACCCTGAACGCACCAGATAGAGTTGCCACCTCATCCCTTTAAACCCGAACACATATGAATTACACAGGTTCTGAGTCTGATTAAGGTGGTAATTAAACTCACTTGGTGCCTTATCTGCATTAAATTAGCCACAGAACCTGTTTAATTCATATGTGTTCGGGTTTAAAGGGATGAGGTGGCAACCCTAGCACCAGATCACATTCGATGTGGCAGGCTAAGCAGGGTCGGACCTGGTTAGTGACTGGATGAGAGGCTGCCTGGAGATGCCAGGAGTTGTAGGATACACCGCAGGTGGATATGCGATTAAGTTACTTGTAGTAGTTTGCTGCTGTAGTTAGCAATACTTCCAGAGATTATACCTTTAGTCTTTCAGCTCATGGGGGAGCCAGAAACTAACAGCTTACATAGAGACCAGCTATGTTCACTAAGGTGAGGGCAGGTAAGTACATCTGAAAAAAAAAGAGTGCACAATATGGGCATATG
>BLSH010401233.1:2986-17103 GCA_018402905.1 Glandirana rugosa | reverse complement strand
ATACAGCATGAATTCGAATAGAAAAGATTATAATAGATTAGAAAATAATAGAAA
Source organism: Glandirana rugosa (assembly GCA_018402905.1). NCBI lineage: Eukaryota > Metazoa > Chordata > Amphibia > Anura > Ranidae > Glandirana > Glandirana rugosa. Next base: position 17,049 of record BLSH010401233.1, on the reverse strand, counting down.
TGAAATAGAAAATAAGAATATAAAATATAAAAGAATAGAAAAATAATAGAACAGAATGGAATTACATATTATCAATCAATTTTCCGAAATTCGAATTTCGAATACAGAAGGAATTCAAATTTAGAAAAGATTGAATATGAATTTGAATAGAAAAGATTATAATAGAATAGAAAATAATAGAAACGAATAGAATAGAAAATAAGTGAATAAGATATAACAGAATAGAAAAACAATACAACAGAATAGAATTATATATACACATATATTATAATATGTATATGCTGAGTTCCCGGGTCTGTACACCCGCTGTGCCCATTATGAGGGGTTCCCACCATCCCTGTGCTGAGTTCCCGGGTCTGTACACCCACTGTGCCCATTATGAGGGGGTCTCCCCATCCCTGTGCTGAGTTCCCGGGTCTGTACACCCGCTGTGCCCATTATGGGGGGTTCCCACCATCCCTGTGCTGACTCTGAGTTCCTGGGTCTGTAGACCCGCTGTGCCCATTATGGGGGGTTCCCACCATCCCTGTGCTGAGTTCCCGGGTCTGTACACCTGCTGTGCCCATTATGAGGGGGTCTCACCATCCCTGTGCTGAGTTCCCAGGTCTATACACCCGCTGTGCCCATTATGAGGGGTTCCCACCATCCCTGTGCTGAGTTCCTGGGTCTGTACAGCTGCTGTGCCCATTATGAGGGGTTCCCACCATTCCTGTGCTGAGTTCCTGGGTCTGTACACCCGCTGTGCCCATTATGAGGGGTTCCCACCATTCCTGTACTGAGTTCCTGGGTCTGTACACCTGCTGTGCCCATTATGAGGGGTTCCCACCATCCCTTTGCTGAGTTCCTGGGTCTGTACACCCGCTGTGCCCATTATGAGGGGTCTCACCATCCCTGTGCTGAGTTCCCGGGTCTGTACATCCACTGTGCCCATTATGGGGGGTTCCCACCATCCCTGTGCAGAGTTCCTGGGTCTCTACACCCGCTGTGCCAGTGTACCCATTATAAGGGGTTCCCACCATCCTTGTGCTGAGTTCCCAGGTCTGTACACCTGCTGTGCCCATTATGAGGGGTTCCCACCATCCCTGTATATATATTTATATATATCGAATTTCCGAAATGTGAATTTCCAATAGAATGCCTGCAAATTCGAATTTCAATAGAAAAGTTTAGAAAGGAAGAGAAAATAAATATTACAATTTAAAATACTAGGGAGATGAAAATAAAGAGAATTCAATAAAAAAGACTATATATATATTTTAACAATTTTCCGAAATTCCAATTTTCAATACAATGAATTTGAATTTCAAATAGACTGAATCTAAATTTGAATAGAAAAAATACAGAATAGATTATATTAACATTACATTAATTCAAATACAATATGAATTCCAATTTTGAATAGACTGGATTTAAATTTGAATATAAAAGTTTATAATAGAATAGAAAATAATAGAATAAGATAGAAAATAAGAGAAAAATAATAGAACAGAATACATTAACATAGAATAATCTATGCTATCTTCCGAATTTCGAATACAATGAATTCCAATTTCGAATAGACTGAATATGAATTCTAATAGAAAAGATAATAGAATATAAAATAAGAGAATAAGATAGGAAAGAATAGATTAGAAAAACAATAGAACAGAAGATTAAAATAGGATATATAAACATCTTCCGAAATTCAAATTTTAAATAGAATAAATTTGAATTAGAATAGAAGAAGATTAGAATAGAAAATAATAGAATAGAACATAACAGAACACAATAGAATGGAAAAGAATAGATTAGAAAAACAATATAGAAGAATATAATAAGATATGAAGAATATAATATATAACAATCTTCCGAAATTCGAATTTTGAATGTTTTCGAATCCGGTAGAAATTTTTCGAATGCGGTAGAATTTTTTTTGAATGCGGTCGATTTTTTTCGAATGCGGCCATTTTTTTCCGAATTTGGTTGCATTTTTTCGAATTCGGTTAAATTTTTTCGAATTCAAATACGAAAGAAACTAATCCCGAAAACTAATGTAATGAATGCAACTAATTTAACTAAACTAATTTAGTTAAATAATGAATCGAAACTAAACTAAACTAAACTAATTTTTTCATTCTGCACATGTCTAGTGGTAGCACAGAGTCACCAGCACAGCAAAAGAGGAAGCAGGTTGCAAAAGCGGAGCGAGCGTCTCCAGACAGTATGCCTGCTACTACCCACTGCACCCAGGGACCTAGCACATCAAAGGCAGCTCAAAGGCTTTCCCTGGTGTGGCAGTTCTTCAGACAATGTGCTGACTACAAGACACAAGTGGTTTGCCTACTGTGCAATGAGAGGCTGAAACAAGGCACAAATGTTCTAAACCTGAGCACAACCTCCATGACCAGGAATCTAAATGCAAAGCACTTGCTGCAGTGGAATAAGTACCTCATAATCCAAGAAAGGTCTCGGCCTCCTCCTGCTTCTTCTTCCGCTGCTGCATCGGCCTCTTCCTCCACCTCTACAGTGCCTGTGTCACCTGCCACCCAGCAAACAGACGATGTGACAGCAACGTCACCATGTCTGCCACAGTCCCTAAGCATTTCCACACGGTCCCATGGAAGCTTACAGCTCTCCATCTCCCAAACACTGGAGAGAAAGAGGAAGTTCCCCCCTACCCACCCGCGATCCCTGGCCCTGGATCCCAGCATTTCAAAATTCCTGGCCTTTGAAATGCTGTCATTCTGTCTGGTGGACACGGACAGTTTTAAAAACCTGATGGAGGTGGCTGTCCCACAGTACGTGGTTCCCAGCCACCACTACTTTTCCAGGCGAGCCATCCCTTCACTGCACAAACAAGTCGGGGACAAGATCAAGTGTGCACTGCGCAACGCCATCTGTGGCAAGGTCCACATAACCACTGATACGTGGACCAGTAAGCACAGGCAGGGACGCTATATCTCGCTAACTGCACACTGGGCAAATGTAGTGGCGGGTGAGCCTGAGGTGGCTAGCCGTTTGGCGCATGTCCTTCCGCCACTGAGGATTGCAGGGCATTTCTCTTTGCCTCCTGTTGCCTCCTCCTCCTACTGCGCTTCCTCCTCTTCCTCCTCTACCACCTCCTCATCCGCTCAGCGTAACACCTTCACCACCAACTTCAGCACATCCAGGGGGAAACGAGAGCAAGCTGTTTTAAAACTGATATTTTTTGGGAGATAAACCCCACACTGCGCAGGAGCTGTGGACAGGCATTGAACAACAGACCGATGAGTGGTTTTTGCACCTGAGACTCAAGCCCGGCCTAGTGGTGTGTGATAATGGGCAAAATCTTGCAGCAGCTCTGGGCCTAGCCGGTTTGACCCACATCCCTTGCCTGGCGCATGTGCTGAATTTTATGGTGCAGAAATTTCTAAAAAACTACCCGGATATGTCAGAGCTGCTGCAGAAAGTGCGGGCCGCCTGTGCGCGCTTTCGGCGTTCTCACCCTGCTGCTGCTCGCCTGTCTGCGCTGCAGCGGAACTTCAGCCTTCCTGCTCACCGCCTCCTATGCAATGTGCCCACAACCCCACCTTGCACATGCTGTAGAGACTGTGCGAGCAGCAGCAGGCAATAGTGGAGTTTCAGCTGCAGCACGCACGGGTGAGTTGCTTTGCATAAAAGCACCACTTCACCACCAACGAGTGGGTTTCCATGCAAGACCTGTGTACCATATTGCGGTGTTTCGAGTACTCCACCAACATGGCCAGTGCCGATGACGCTGTTCTCAGTGTTACTATCCCACTTCTATGTCTCCTTGAAAAATCCCTTTGGCGATGATGGAAGAGGATGTGGCACAGGAGGAAGAGGAGGAGGAGGAAGAGGGGTCATTTCATCGGTTATCAGGCCAGTCATTCACAAGTGGCTCGGGGGGTGGGTTCCTGCACCAGCATAGGCCAGGTAAAAAAATTTCAAGCCAGGGCACAGTTCTGGAGGATGAGGAGGATGAGGAAGATGATGAGGAGGAGGAGGAGGAACCGTGTTCACAGTAGGGTGGCACCCAACGCAGCTCCTGGGCATCACTGAAGCGTGGCTGGGGGGATACAGAGGACACAGATGATAAACTTCCAAAAGAGGACAGCTTGTCTTTGCCTCTGTGCAGCCTGGCACACATGAGCGACTACATGCTACAGTGCCTGCTCAACGACATCCGAGTTGCCCACATTTTAACTTGTGCCGATTGCTGGGTGGTCACCCTGCTGGATCCCCATTACAAGGACAACGCGCCATCCTTAATTCCCTCACTGGAGCGTGATCGGAAGATGCGCGACTACAAGCGCATGCTGGTAGACGCGCTGCTGAGGGCATTCCCAAATGACACAGGGGGCTCTGTGGAAGCACAAGGCGAAGGCGGAGGAGGAGGAAGAGGCCGCCAATACAGCTGTGGCAACGCCAGCACCTCAGAAGGCAGGGTTAGCATGGCTGAAATGTGGAAAAGCTTTGTCAGCAGCACGCCACAACAGCACCACCAGCTGATAGGCAACGTCTTAGCAGGAGGCAGCATTTCAGCAACATGGTGGAACAGTATGTGTGCACACGCCTACACGTACTGACTGATGGGTCTCCCCCATTCAACTTCTGGGTCTCCAAATTGGCCACATGGCCTGAGCTTGCCCTTTATGCCTTGGAGGTGCTGGCCTGCCCTCCAGCCAGTGTATTGTCTGAACGTGTTTAGCATGGCAGGGGGCGTTATCACAGACAAACGCAGCCGCCTCTCCACAGCCAACATGGACAAGCTAACCTTTATGAAAATGAACCAGGCATGGATCCCCCAAGACTTAGACATTTAGACCGGCCTCACACAGCCATTGGTATACTTATTTTTTTTTTTAATATGTCTCAATATTTTGGGGGCTTCCCTAATTAGAAAAAAAAACAAACAAACAAATAACATTGTTGGCTACCTCCTCCTCCTCCTCCTCCTCCAGCACCGCCACTTCCACCTACACTGCCATGGTCACGGCCTAGTCAACCTCTAGATTCCTACTCCACATCCACCTACTCCTCCCATTTTTTTTGTGATTTTAAGTAATTTCCTTATCCACATTTGTTTGTAGGGCACTTGTCCTACTCCTTACCCCCATTTTGCTTCCTTTTGCAGCCCTTTAGCCCTTTCGAGGACTTTTTTACATCCATTTTAGTGCCTAAAAGTTCAGGTCACCATTGACTTCAATGGGGTTCGGGGTAAAGCTTGGGTCAAGTTCGGTACCGAACCAGACGAACCCGAACATCCAGGTGTCCGCTCAACTCTAATAGTGAATGCAGGGTCTTGGGTTTAGTAACAATTTAATCCTTGCCTATGTTCCATTATAAGCTGTTGCCTTGACAGTCACTCTAGGTTTCAGAGTGACTCCTCTTACAGTGTTTTATAAAACCACCATTTCTAGAGATGCATCTCCCAAAACTGTGTGTGTTAACCACTTGCCGACTGCCTCGCGTACATTTACTGTGGCAAGTTGGCTCTGCTGTGCAGATTGCCATTTATAAACACCGGCGGTGCAATCTCGTGCCCGCCGCATGCTCCATGAGCGTGGCCGGAGGTCGGGCGGACTTGTCGGGGAAGCGTCAATGTAAACATGGCGGTTCCCCACTCTGTCAGGCGACATGACAGTGATCCACTGATCCCTGTGATCGGGATCAGTTAGATTTGTCATGTCCCTGCCAGCCCAGCCCCCATACAGTTAGAACACACATAGGGAACACAGTTAACCCTTTGATTGTACCCTACAGGTTAACCCCTTCCCTGCCGGTGACATTTATACAGTAATCAGTGGCTATTTTTAGATCTTATCGCTGTATAAATGTCAATGGTCCCAAACAAATGTCAAAAATGTCCGATATGTCCGCCGCAATATCGCAGTCTCCATAAAAATTGCAGATCCCCACCATTACTAGTAAAAAAAAATAAAAATAAATAAAAACACCATAAATTAATTCTCATAGTTTGTAAATGCGGCAGCTTTTGTGCAAACCAATCAATATATGCCTATTGTGATTTTCTTTACCACAAATATGCAGGAGAATATATATCGGCCTAAACTGATGAATACATTTTATATATTTTTTGGACATATATTATAGCAAAAAAGTAAAATAATATTTTTTTTTTCAAAATTGTCGCTCTTTTTTATTTATAGCGCAAAAAATAAAAACTGCAGAGGTGATAAAATACCACCAAAAGAAAGCTCTATTTGTGGGAAAAAAAGGACGTCAATTTTGTTTGGGTTCAACGTCGCATGACCGCGCAATTGTCAGTTAAATCGACATAGTGCCGAATTGCAAAAAGTGCTCTGGTCAGAAAGGGGGCATATCCTTCTGGGGCTGAAGTGGTTTATAGAAACACACAGATCCATAGTCAAGGATGACTAGCTAATAGGCTGATGGAGGGCTGCACTGTCCACTGTTTCCTGTGAAGACTGGAAAGTTCAGGAAACAGCACAGAGAGGGTTTAAAAATATGAGAATACTACTGTTTTAAGGTGAAATAGAATGTAAGAGGAACAAAGGGAATGATACATTTTAAAGCCCATGTCAGTGGCAGTTGGTCAGTTCCCACAGCATCAGTCAGTGTCAGCTTGCCCACCGCACTATCACAATCCCATTTTAAGTTGTTGATCACCGCCATTAGAAGTGTAAAAAAAGATCCAGTATACAGCATATATCATAGTTTGTAGGCGCTATAGCTTTCATGCAAGCCAATCATTATACACTTATTGGGATTTTTTTATCAAATACCTGTAACAGAATACATTATGGCCAAAATGTATGAAGAATATTTTTTATTATTATTGGATATGTTTTGTAGCAGAAAGCAAAAAAAAAATTTTATTTAAAAAAAAAATCAGTATTTTTTGTTTTTATCACAGAAAATAATAGTAAAAAAAAAACAGGGGGGATTAAATACCACCAAAAGAAAGCTCTATTTGTGTGCAAGAAATATACAAATTTAATTTGAGTACAGTGTTGCATGACCGTGCAATTACCAGTTAAATTATTGCAGTGCAAAATTGCAAAAAATGGCCTGGTTATGAAAGCGGTAAAATCTTCCGGAGCTGAAGTCGTTAAGTACAGCAGCTGGAGGCATTGGCATCTTTCATATTCCAGTACCCAGAAAAAGTTATTAAACCTATTTTAGGGGAATGCCTTATTTGCCTCTGTTATCAAGTAAAGCGGTGTTTTGGACACCTTATGCAAATTTGGACAGGAATTGGATCGCATGGGTGTGAACACCCATGTGATCCGATTCTGCTGCGGACCAAAAAAAGGGCCCTAGGCGAGATTGGTTTGAATACGATGCAATTTCAGCCATACTATCTGTATGGCTGAAATCACATCGCACAGAGATCACATGTGATTTGCACTGCAGTGCGGTGCGAATTACATCCAATCTCGGACATTGCACCAGTGGGAACCAGCCCTAAAAGAAAGACGTTTTTTTATAGATTAGCAAGGGGACACATTTTATATGTTAACAATACACAGGGAAAAATGTTTACTTCTTTGACTTATGAAATGTTTTTCACCAAGAAGTGTTTTAACAATGGAGCTGCATGGAATGTATAAATGAGAGGCTGAGAGACTTACCTTTTTAGAGAAAATCCTGGCTCCCTTTGGTGGCTAGTCAGATTAACGTTTTTTTGAGTCAATACTGATTCCCAGTACTTTCAACCCAATGCAGAAGATTTTATAGAATCCCGCTGTGAGTCTCAGATGTATGACAGTTATTACTGAATGAAAAATAAAGTCTTTAAAAAAAGAAAACTTTTCATAATATATAACTCATACTTTGTAATGCATTTCTATCTTAGGTCAATACAATGTTAGAAACATGTTTAACCACTTGACAACTAGGCACTTAAACCCCCTTAACAACCAGACCAATTTTCAGCTTTCAGCGCTCTCACACTTTGAATGACAATTACTCAGTCATGCAACACTGTACCCATATGAAATTTGCATCCTTTTTTTCACACAAATAGAACTTTCTTTTGGTGGTATTTAATCATTGCTGGGTTTTTTATTTTTTGCGCTATAATTAAAAAAAGACCGTTTCTTCTTTTCTGTTATAAAATTTAGCAAATTAGTAATTTTTCTTCATAAATTTTGGCCAAAATTTATACTGCTACCTATCTTTGGTAAAAAAAATAAAAAATAGTGGATATTATTTGGTCTTTGTGAAAGTTATAGAGTCTACAAGCTATGGTGCCAATCACTGGATATTGATCACACCTGATGAAATCTCATTTCCTGCGACCCTAACAAGCCAGGAAAGTACAAATACCCCCCAAATGACCCCTTCTTGGAAAGTAGACATTCCAAGGTATTTAGTAAGATGCATGGTGAATTTTTTGAAGTTGTAATTTTTTCCCACAATTCTTTGCAAAATGAATTTTGATGATGGCTGGGTGGGTGGTGGATGGCTGGGTGGGTGGTAAATGGATGGTGGGGTGGTTGCTAAGTGTCACCTGGCAGCACTGTGGGCATTACACATTGCCCACAGCGCTGCAGCATGTCCTCTCTCCCCCCTCTCTCCTCTCACACTGCACCAATCGGTGCGTAGAGGAGAGAAAAGCCGGCGCTTCCGCCGGCTTGTTTACATGTGATCACGCCGTCATTTGACAGCGCGATCACGTGGTAAAAGGCCGCTCACAGCGGCCATTCACCCCGATCCGTGATCAGTCGGGTCCCCCGGACCCGACGGTCACGGATGTTCCCGTGTGCACGCCCCAGGGGGCGCGCGGGAAGCGCGATTCTGGGAGGACGTCAATAGACGTCCTCCCAGAATTAAGCAACCGCTCTGTAGACGTCATTTGTCTATAGGGCGGTTGTTAAGCGGTTAATACAATTTAGGCGTATAAGTGCAAGCACAAAACACAGTTTAAGGCTTTTAGTGCCGGTTGTCTAAAGCACCCTAAAAGCCTGTGGATCCCCAAAACAAATTCCAACTTTCACCCTCCACCTATATTCTAAATACCACATTGCAATTTACAGGTCTTGGTGACCTATTTATACACCATAAACTTTTTTTGAGTGTAGGAGACCTCTAACTGCTTCATGTGGCTAAACCCTACAGTAAATGAGTCACCCTAAAATTAAGTTGTGAACAAGTTCCCAGTCCTAGTGGTTAATGCAACCCTTATGTATGCCACACATGAGCATGATGGTGTGTCCTAGATTTTTTTCACTCCATTCCCTGAACCACATCCAACTCCCCACATGCCTTATGCACATTCCTATGCAGGATTTTGTGATGTATTGTACTTGCAGGTTAATGCGCTGTAGATCCAGCCAAACACCTGAAGCCTATGAGACATGAGGACCCCAAACAGCTTGGCGTGAAACTCCCTAAGGGGAGTTCTTCTTGCACCATCAGGAGGGCAAACAATTTCCCTAACTACCATCAGCATCTAGGCCAATCAGGTTTGCACTATATACATTTAAGTATTTCTGCAGCTCTGCACTTTACTCACCTTTTCCTCATGTATTCCAATTCCTTTTGAATACATTACTTGGCTTCTCTTTAATACATGGTCAATAATGAAGCATTGTAGTGGCTTTAAATAAACTTTACTGTGCATACTGAAACAATTTATAGATGTTCTTGCTTGCTTTGTGCACTGGCCCAAATTATTTGGTGAAGGGGGGATTATGGTGTAGCGTTGTTTTTCAGGGGTTGGCCTTGACCCCTTAGTTCAAGTGAAGGGAACTCTTAAGGCATCAGCATACCAAGACATGTTGGACAATTTCATGCTTCAAACTCTGTGGGAACAATTTGAGGATGGCCCCTTCCTGTTCCATCATGGTTGCACACCATTGCACAAAGCAAGGTCCATAAAGAAATGGATGAGTGAGTTTGGGGTGGATGAAATTGACTCGCCTGCACAGAGTCCTGACCTCAACCTGATAGAACACCTTTGGCATGAATTAGAGCAGAGACTGCGAGCCAGGCCTTCTCATCCAACATCAGGGCCTGACCTCACAAATGTGCTTCTTGAAGAATGGTCAAACATTCCCATAGACACACTCCTAAACCTTGTGGACAGCCTTCCCAGAAGAGTTGATGCTGTTATAGCTGCAAAGGGTAGGCCAACTCAATATTGATCTTTACAGACTAAGACTCTAAGACTGGGATGCCGTTAAATCTCATGTGCGTGTAAAGGCAGATGCCCCAATACTTTTGGTAATATAATGTATACCCCATACTTCCCCTACTTGATTGCTTAGTTCTCATCGAATCAATGCTGCATCCACCTAGTTGAGTATATGTTTTTTTTATATATATATCCCATACTTCTCTTTTAAGGGGAAGAACACACACTTTATAGAGGAACTCCTTCCTACATGCTTAATGTTACCACATTAGCTAATTCAATAGTAACAAAAACAAGGATTGTGTCATCAGCCTTTAAAACCTTATTAAGTAAATATCATTTAAAAATCCATTATTTAATTAATCTGATTCAAGCTGTTAATTTTGTATCTACATTGAACAGTTTTGTCTAAAAGCTAGCAACTTACTTCTGTAAAAAAAAGTGCTAATTCTTAAGTGTATGTGTAGTACTTTTTTTCTTTTTTTAATTGAAAAGCACTATGGTCTTGTATACTGCATTTGCCTTATGTGGATGATGGAATTTTAAATGCAATCTGGGTGGTATCTTGATACATTTCTATAAATGCTAAAGTACTTTAAGGACACATAAAACATAACATATCAGGGCCGCCATAGAGGGTGAGTCTGTGTGCAATAAAGGTGAGAGTGAACCTTGAAAGGAGAATTTGGAACACTGTTGCACTTTGGATGTGTTGGGAGATATTAACACACCAAAGAAAGACTTTTTTGCACTGTGAAGAGAGACTTTACTGTATTTTTACAATTGTGTACAGAACATGAAGTACCTAGAAGAAGTTTGGTTGCACTTTAAAATATTTTAAATGTGTATATGCTATGTATAATGTTATCAGTATCTGTGCTATATGCTTATATGATCAATCGTATGCATTTATTTATTACATTTTTAAGATGGGATAGTACTTCACCATATTTTTTTTGTTCTTGCTAATTCTTGTGTGCTGACAATTCATAAATGTAACAAGAACCATCAGATATTGCTGTGCTGACATCAGACCAGTACACAATGGATTGTTATTGGCTGTTATTGCTTATTTTAAAAATTAACATATTTGTGCCGATTAAATGCTTTCGATTTTCCCTAAGGGCCGGTTCACACCTAGGCGATCCGACTTCAGAAGTGACTTGAATGTGACTTCAAAGCGACTTCAAGGCAAATTCAAGGCGGCTTCAGCGCGACTTTGGGTGAAGTACAACGCAACCTGAACCAACCTTCATGCCAGGCGACTTTGACTGTGGCCAATCAGAGGGGAGAGGGAGGGGGGTTGCCTTAAAAAATTATTCTCTTTTTCCTGTAAAGCTGCTTCTTTATAGACAGTAATCCAACTTGGAAGTGACTTCCATTGAATTCTATGAGTTCAAATCTCCTAGAAGTCACCTTGAAGTAGTACAGGAACCTTTTCTGAAGTCGCCTTGAAGTAGGAGTGACTTGAGTAGCATATATGAATACGGCTTTCATTCATTTCAATGGAATTTCTGATGTCAAACAATTTGAGGCAACTTGGAGTGACACAAGTCGGATCACAAATCGCCTAAGTGTAAACCGACCCTAATACAGCATCAAACCCTATATAAAATACATTATTTGGAATAAACTGGGGTCAAAGATTTTATTGTAATAGAATGTAATGTGAAAAAATACTTAGATTTCAGTCCCTATTTTGTGAAGTTTGGAGACAATTTATTGATATAGTTTACTTAAAAATTCTTTACTTCTTGTTTTGCTGCTTTTATATGTAATTACTTTATGTGCATAATCTGGACAAAGGTTCAGTGTAAGATAGCAGAGTAATTGTACACAATATGCATGTACAGATCCTGTTCCTAAAAGCACTATTTTGAGACTGCATGTAGATATTGATATTTCAGGATTGGGATGTGGCTATATATTTAGGGTTAATGACTACATTGAGGGTTAGGTATAAGGGTTAGAATGAGAGTAAGGAGTTAGAATCAAAATGAGGTTTTTGGGTAGTAGGTTTGGATCTCAGTAAATTACAGGGTTTATGTTTTCAGGTATAAATACTGTAGTGTTATAATAGTGTGTGTAGCAAACACAACAATCTAATACTATATAAAATACAGATGACAAAACTACATGCAGTGGCGTCGCTACAGGTGGGGGATTCTATAGAGGATGTAGGTGCAGTATTGAGGATGGAGGATGTACTGTAGGTGCAATATAGAGTAGATGGGTGCAGTATACAGGATGTAGGTGCAGTATGGAGGAGATGAGTGCAGTATAGAGGAGATGGGTGCAGTATACAGGATGTAGGTGCAGTATGGAGGAGATGAGTGCAATTTAAATGAGATAGGTGCAGTATACAGGATGTAGGTGCAATATGGAGGAGATGAGTGCAGTATAGAGGAGATGGGTACAGTATACAGCTGCAACCAGGTGGTTTGGAAGTGCCTGAAGAGGTGGTGTTGGGACCAGTAGCCACAGGAGGGAGATTGTAAGCTGATCACTGTGTTCTGCTACACAACAAGGGGCTTTGTGTTCCTGCATACAAAGGGTTATTGCTAAATCTAACTGTGCCTGTCAGATACATTTCAGTGATTTAGCTGGAGTCTGCCAGCAAGTAAAGTGCAGGAGGAGTGTCAAGGAAGCAGTATATAGGTTGTATATAGATGGTGTTCAGGAAGATGTCCCTGAAGATGTTGCTAAAATGTTGTTGCTGAAGTCAAGTGGGCATCCCATAATTTCCCATCCCCATCCAAGATATTAACCCTCATTAAACCACAAAAACAAAGCTACAAACTGTTCTCTCTGGAGTGCCTGTGGACATTTGGTGCACCTGGCTGTGCAGGGTGAGGGATCCAAGTTTAACCGTGGCTCCTTAGGGAGTGTGCTACACAACATATGAGATGATTTGCACAGCCCTGGTGTTTGCACAGTTTTTCTCTCTTTCTCTGGTCTGAAGCAATACCCAAGGAAGAAAGGAAAACTCTTGAAAGCTTGTCTTTTAAGTGTTAGGTTAGTACAATAAAAGGTATCATTCCATACTGCATTACTCTCAAATTTTGTAATCTTATTTATATATACTTATTTAGCTTTTTCAGTGGTATGATTTAGTGGTGAAAATTATTAATGCCCCCCCCCCCAGTTTTGACTGCGGTATTGTATGTGCTCCTATATATTGTTCCTAGAGTTGCCACCGACTACTGTTGTGTTGTATAATGTAATTAATTTACACCAAAAACAACCACACCAATTTCCAGAATTAAATTAAAGTATTAACCTAATTGGGTGCCAAACTGAACTTTAAGCCCAAATGCCATTCAAGCAGGGCAACATGGCAGTAAGAAGTGAGTCATCACTAGAGTTGAGCGAACTTCTGGAAGTCTGGGTTCTGCTGGTTCGGCCGAACTTCGGGACAAAGTCCAGGTTCGGGTCCGGACAGAACCCGAACTTTGTCCCGGACCCCGAACCCCATTGAAATCAATGGGGACCCGGACTTTTAGGCACAAAAATGGCTGTAAAAAAGTCCTGGAAAGTCCTAGAGGTCTGCAAGGAAATGGGGGTAAGGCTGGGACAAGTGCCCTACAAAGAAATGGGGACAGGGAAATAACTAAAAGCATTTTTAAAAAAATAAAAACATAAAAGAATGAAAAATGGAGGTGGATGTGGACATCATCAAACTGGGTCTGAAAAGTATTAATTAACGGTAGAAGCCATATAACTGTTCTAAAATCATCATCAAGTCAATCAGGGTCAAAATCAATTTCACTGTGTGTGTCAAAGGTCTACAAACGTCTTGTCATCAAGTCAATCAGGGCCAAAATAAATTTCACTGTGTGTGTCAAAGGTCTACAAACGTCTTGTCACTATACCCAAGAGGGCCGAATAAATATGAAAAAACTGTGTCAAACTTCTACTAAAATCTTGTCAATATACCGAAGATGGCAATTAATTATGA
>BLSH010401125.1:43683-68118 GCA_018402905.1 Glandirana rugosa | reverse complement strand
TTTATACAGCGATCAGTGCTATAAAAATGCACTGATTACTGTGTAAATGTCATTGGCAGTGAAGGGGTTAACCTGCAGGGGGCGCTCTAAGGGTTAACTATGTTCCCTGGGCGTGTTCTAACTGTGGGGGGACTGCCCTAACAGGAGAAGGGAAGTGGTCACAGCCTTCATGTACAGGAAGGCTGTGATCACAGCCCTTCCCCCTTCACAGAGCGGAGGTCCGTGTTTACTTACACGGACCTCCGCTCCTTCGCTCCGGGGGGGCCATCGCGGGTAGCCGGCGGCAATCGAAGCCGCCGCACCCGCTCCCCGGCCCTCCCCGGACACAGTGAGCGCGCGGGCGCGCCTCCGGCGGCGCGCGCGCGCTCACTAGGCTCGATCACGCGGCCGCCGTCGTATGACGGCGATCCGCGTTACAGAGCCACCTTGCCGCCGTCAATTGCCGATTGACGGTCGGCAAGTGGTTAAGCTAGATATCATCATGATCCAGGAGACACACTTTACGGCTTGGTACAGTCCTAAATTCCTCCATTCACAGTTCCCGTTATTCCACTTAGCTAATGCTCCTGATAAAACCAGGGGAACGGCGGTGCTATTCTCGAAGCGCTGCAATTTTACTAGGCTTTCGGACTTCAAAGACCCGGAGGGTAGATTTATCCTAGTAAAGGGCACTATAGAGGGACACTTGTACTCTTTTGTATCATACTACGCCCCAAACAAAGGGCTCTGAACCTGGCCTTAACAGTGAAAGCTGAAAAACACCTGAGGTGGAACAGGGCTAATTTTTTTTATCAGAAAGATAAGATAGGAACTATGCTGGCCTCGAAACTCTCCCCCAGACGTTGCTCTTACACTCTACCCAGAATCAGAGTAGCAGGCCGGCCCCCGACAGCTGACCCTGACAAAATCTTAGGAGCCTTTCAGGCCTTTTATGTCCAGCTCTACAGCCCAGCGACTTTGAACAGAATATCAGCGATTTCAAAGTTCCTGTCAGAGATCCCCCTCCCATCGCTTTCACCAGAACACACAGCTATCCTAGAAGCACCCTTCATGACGGAAGAAGTTATTAAAGGTCTTAAAACTGGAACAGCCCAGGTCCGTATGGCCTCTTTGTGCCCTATTATAAAGCATTTTCTGAAATGCTGGCCCCATACATGGTAGGATTCTACAATTCCAAAACCCAGGGGACCCCTCCTTGATCCCCAGCTGAATGCAGCATACATAACAGTCATCCCCAAACCGGGGAAAAACCCAGAAGAGGTGGGGAATTACAGACCCATCTCTTTGATCAACAATGACTTAAAGATCCTTACCAAGATCTTTGCCAACCGCTTAGCTTTGTTTATAAATCAGTACATTCACAGGGATCAGGTGGTGGGGTTTATCCCTGGGCGACAGGGCCCCGATCAAATCCACACTCACCTCCCTCCCCAATCTCACCAAACTTTTAGATAATTTTGCGGACATATCGAGATTACAGGTCAACTATTCGAAATCCCAGGCCCTTAATGTTTCCCTACCGACAGATATAACCACACAATTGAAAAACTCATTTAACTTCAATTGGAAGGACTCCTCTATTCACTATTTAGGAATCACTCTGACTGCGAAAACAGAACAACTGTATGGAGCCAATTATCCAACAATGTACCACAAACTAGAATTAGGCCTCCAATCCTGGGCAAAGGGGGAGCTATCATGGCTAGGCAGAATTAATGCCATTAAAATTACCCTCCTTCCTAGACTCCTGTACCTCTTTAGATCCTTCCCAATATGCATCAGAAAAGACCACCTTAGGGCCTTTCAGGGGAAGGTTGTCAGGTTTGTATGGGGGAATAAAAGTTTTAGGCTTTTCTCAGACTTCTTTGGTATTACCAGGCAGCTAGACAAGCCCAGCTTTCGACAGTTTATTCAAAATAGAGAGACAGGCGGCCCCCTCATATACCCTGTATTTCCGCCTCTGGGTTCTTCACAAGCACCGCCCCACCATCCTTTCTCCAGTCCTTTCCCAAGAGTTAGCGAGATGGGACAACCTGAAAAAAAGTCCCGTCCATCGTTTCCGAAATTCGCCCATTTTCGCACATATTCCATAATCCGGATTTCCCACCAGGACTCAACATCAAAGCATTCAAATGGGGGTTAGATAAGGGACTGTACCGAATCGGACACTTCTTCAACTCAAGGGGGCATCTGTCTCTGAGCCATTGTGCGAGCAAACTTGATCTACCAATTTCAGAATGGTTTAGATACCACCAGATCCGACACTTTCTTCTTTCGCGCTGGACATCTAAACCCAGCCCCCCCACGGTTACCTCCTATGGACAGTGGTGTGGCCAAGCAGGGGATCAGAGAGGGGGGCATCTCCACCATTTACCAGTCACTTGCCCGCCCGATTGCCAAATTGCCTTACATGACAGCTTGGGAGAAAGACTTACAAATTCATTGGGATCTGGACAAGTGGCACTCGGTGAGCTGTAGAGCTTTTAAGGGGATTAGGAACACCTCTTTAGTTGAAGCGAGCCTCAAAGTATCGACCAGATGGTACTTAACGCCTTTCAGGTTAACCACCATCTTCTGCTCGGCGGATCCGCAGTGCTTCAGGGACTGTCATCTCCTAGGTGCGATGGCCCACATCTGGTGGGCATGCCCCAGAATTTGAAGGTTTTGGTCCAAAATCTTTAATCTAATCCTCATAGTCACGGGTCTTCAATTGCCCAGATCCCTGGCTATCGCTTTATTGAATGCTGACATTCCCAATATCCCCAAAAGTAGTTGTAGATTGATTCACTACATCTGACTAGGTGCCAAGGTGACCATTGCCAAGGCCTGGAAAAAGCCCAAAGTTTCTTCCCAAGCAGCTAAGCGTAAAATTTCATGGATTATGTCCCAAGAAAAAGTGGTTAGTTGCATCCTTAACA
Source organism: Glandirana rugosa (assembly GCA_018402905.1). Taxonomy (NCBI): domain Eukaryota; kingdom Metazoa; phylum Chordata; class Amphibia; order Anura; family Ranidae; genus Glandirana; species Glandirana rugosa. Next base: position 65,200 of record BLSH010401125.1, on the reverse strand, counting down.
CAAGCCCAAAATTCGAAGCTATATGGGAACCCTGGGCCAACCACATGGGGTTATTTCTGGTCCCAGGTGTGAATAGCTAAAAGCTCCCACACTTTTTCCTCTGGTGCTTGGCTCTAACTCCTCTCCTCCTCTCCTCTTCATTCTCAGTTCCTCTTTTCCATTTTCTCTTTTTGGCTCTTCCTAAATATTGTAATATCTCAGTATGGACTCTGAGACAGAATAGGCGGGACCTCTCTCCCCCGTGCCTGCCCCCTTTGGATACGGTATTTTCTTCAGTTCTCGATGATCTCATCAGAGTACTCATCCTACCCCCTTACCGGACCCAGTCTATCTAACTCCCAAACCTTCTTGGGGGGGCCCCTGTTGGGGAGCTACTTTGCCTGGCACAGTTAGAGCCCAATTGGGGTGGCGGTGGAGGCTCTCCCCCTTAGACCTTTCCAACAGTCCCTCTGATCTAGGGTTACAGGGAGGGAGGGCATTTGGGTTGGGTGATCCTGCCTTATATAATGGTTATTTGTATCTTTGATGGATTGGATCTTCTTTGAGCCCATTACTATTTGTAATACCTATGTACTGTTTTTTCTGCTTATTTAAAATAAAAAAATATTGAAAGTTAAAAAAGAGTTTGGATATAAAATTCCAGACTGGGATCCGTCGATCAGAAATCCAAATGGTGTGGTATCAATGGACATAGACTCCACCCTACATGTTTTGTCATAAGTGACATCATCGGGGGCAGGTTTTATTTTTTATAAACGAAGTCTGGGGCCCTCTCCCCTTTTGCCCCCTTATAAATCCAGCACTGACTATACTGTAAAGTAAGGAGATCATTCTCTCCATACAGGCAGGGGGACTATACTGTACAGTAAGGGGATCATTCTCTATATAAAGGAGGGGGAATTATACCGTACACTAAGGGAATCATTCTCTCTACATGCATACTAGCACATTATGACATTACCTTGCTTATTTTTTTTTTAAACTGGACTTTACTACCTCTTAAAAGCCAGGGTTTGTGTTACTTTAAGTCGTTTGTTTGGGCCTAGATGGCCCAAATGAACTATTTCCTTTACTCATTGCTGCAACTGGTGTCAGAGCTGTAAAAACTCTTTGTAGGTGCTCACCGGAACTCAATTTTGATCCGGCAACAGACAGAAATTTCCTGTACCTGTATCTGATCCCTGTGACAGGTGCAGCCAATCAAATTAACCCCCATAGCACTGGAAGATCACAGCTGCATGGGTATCTGAGGGGCAGAGGACTGATGATTTCAAGCAACACAGCAGCCACCAGCACAAAATACACCTTTCCTGCCTTGTAAGTACTGTACCTGGTGTTGTTTTTCAGAGAAAAAAATCTGTGAACTTTAATATTCAATCCTTTAATCACATAATTCTGTGCTGTGCAATTTCCTTTCTTTTTCTGTGTAGTAGACAGCACGGAGCCAAGTTAGTACAGACCGAGCACATGCTAGTTATCAAATCGTTTTTTATAATCTCATTTCCTTGTTATTTTAACCATCTCTTTCACACTTTTAAAAAGTCAAGTTTAACCAAAGCCAATATTTCAATCTGGCATGGCTATGGCAAACAGGATCAAAATCCATGTTTTTTTAGGGAGCTCAGTAGTCTTTAAGATATACCCATTAGAATTTCCAGCTCATTGCAAAGCTACCTAATGCTGTAAAGCTCTAGGGTAGATTTTTTATCAAAGCCCAACTCTGGACGCAACCCCTCCATGTTCTGTGTGAAATTTGATTCCCAGTGCTTCCCCTATGCTCCTGGAGGCCCTTCCTAGCTGTGCTTTTTCTTTTAAAAATACCTATTTATTTCTCAAGTCTTCAGGATGGTCACATAATGCCACAAACCCTTCTCTTATCATTACACTGTGAGTGTAGAGGAAGTAATGATGATGCTTTTGATACACTTTACATGGTCCGTTTGGGTCAAGCTGGCCCAAATTAACTATATCCCTCACTAACATGTGAGGCCACTGGATGTGCAGTATAAACCGCTGAGGCTACATACAGCATATCGCACTGTAGTCCGGGTTTGAGACAAAACTTCTTGTCTCATACCTGGAACACAGTAGAGTCTATCTCATTGGCGCTCAGCCATTCAGAGAAAATGATGTATTCTAGCAATAAATACAAAGCTTCCTCTGATTGGCTGAGTCAGAGGTTGTGACTTTATCAGCCGGCCTCTCTGACTCAGCCAATCAGAGGAAGCTTTGTATTCATTGCTGTCTGTTATTAGCTAAGCACCGATCAGATAGACTTTACTGTGCTCCAGGCACAACAGGAAGTCTCAGCTCAAACCCGAAGCATAGTGCTGTATTCTCATCTACATACAGTATATACTGCACATCCAGTGGCCTCACGTTAGTGAGGGGCATAGATTGTTTGGGCCAGCTTGATCCAAAAAAACTATGTAACGTGTATCAAAAGCGGAGTTCAGCTTTAAGGGGTGGGTCCATGATGCTCTGCATTCATAGTTTGTCCTCAATCCTCTGGTGGGCATCATTCAACTTGAACAATGAGGACTACTTGTGGCAGAATGCTATTACCACAGGTGATAATGTAGGAGAGGAGCTGACTATTGCAGCCAGAGCTAAATTATATTTTAAACACTGGCTGGGGTTTATTTTTTTCGCAAATTTGAGGTATGGCCAAAAATGTTTTTTGACCTGTTGACCACAGTAATTTTAGTTAGCTTTAATGATGTATGCCCTATCTCTGGCTGCTAAAGAGTTTGTTACATAGCTTACTTTTACTAATTTTATTAATTTTAATTTTGGACATGCTTCAGCTTTAAACACAAATTTGTCTGGAGTTGAGTTTTAAAGTGGAACTACTATATTCACCTTAAGTTCAGTGATGTAGCATCTCAGAGCTCCCCGCAAGCCCCAGACATCTTTGGGAAACTGACTTCTGGGCCTTGATCACTGGCCGATTTCATTGGCCAGGCCAAGATGATGTCACTCCTGTAAATGCGTGGGAGTTCAGTCAGCTTCGGCATTGCTAAATTTATACAATGAGCTGTGTGCTCAGCTTACTGTTCAGGGGCAGACAAGTAAGTTAATCATTTTTAATGCAGAAGAGATATAGCATGTCTCTTTTGCATTAAAATCCCGCCTGTTTGCTCATTCTTATTTTTTCCATAAAATTCCACTTTAATCTGGTATAACTAAGGGATGGCCATACGCTGATCAAAATTCAGCAGGTTTAACAGAGACCAACAGTGTCACGTGCCTGGTCGTGGAGACTGACTTATGCAGTAGTAACCTCTCTTGCGACCCTGATTCAGGAACCCTTGGTAGAGCAGACAGGTGGTTCAGGACTGAGGATGGCACGAGGGTTGAGATGGTCACCGGTGACAACTGAAGGACTCTCTCCAGTCTCGTGCAGGTTGTAAGAATTTAGAAAAATATATGTCCCATGAGTGAGGGTGGGACAACTCAACCAGACCGGAGGAGGGGAGGGGCTACGGGATTTTTCATGGTACTAATATGGACTCACAGACTATTATGTAAAAGCAATTATATTTATTAAGTACAAAACATACAATAATTAGTTTAAAAGGTATCACATCAATTACATCACCATCCCAATTGATGGCCAGCAGTTGAATTTCTCACAGTCATTGCACCATGGCTTCTCAACAAGTTTCGCAGTTAACCCGCTTCTTCAGGAGAGTATGCACGATATTAACTGTGTGTTGCAATAAACAATAGAATATTAGTTTCATATTTGACATAATCATCACATATTTAAATTCCATAACATATACAATATATATTTTGGCCACCCTTGTATAACCCGCACCGTTCCTATATGCCTACCTGCAAATCCAACCCGGTTCACCGCCACCTACAGTCTGATGTTCCCCTGGGCGAGCATGGGGGGATGTACTGATGAAATAACAATAAAATGTTTACATTTCATTATAGTTTTTATTCTCATTGTAATCACTATTTGTAGTGCATAATATGTATGTGGTTTTACTTGTAAGGAGGATAATAGTCTAATATCAAGCGAATGCTATTTATCCTCTATTAACAGGAAACTTACAGTTCCAATCATACATGTATCTGTTATTACAATTTAATTCCCATCTTTATTTCCTTTTATTATTTATTGCTCTTACTTTTTGTGTGAGTATCATAAGTTATCGTCCCTATGACGGACGACCAGATGGAGTATGGTGGGGGAGAGGATGGAAACCGCGTACATTCTACACAATTTTTATTTGAATAGGTGAGCTGGAGGCTCTAGATTCTAAATAAGAGGAGACAAGATTATATTAAGTACATGCCCTATACAAGCAAGCATCCAGATAGATAGCAAAAGGCCATGTGTCCCTGTTTAGCATGACTAATCATGTTATACCCAAACCTCCCTTTTGGCCAAAAGGACAATCCTTATACTTACTGCATAGCTCTCTATATGGCTCTTCCCTTGAGTCAGTTGTGGCTCTCAGCATACCCAGTTACCCCTTCATAAAGGGGCGTACATATCCATCCATCTAAATAACAGTGCATAACTTTTAGTGAAAACTTCACACCGAGTCCCTCCATCTGCCCCCTCCAGCTGTCACACCATACCTTCGTTGCACGTGTAGTCTGTATCTCTCCCCCGCCGTCTGCAGCTCTGATGGCTGCCTCCGTACGTTTTTATACATCCCCCAGCTAGGGGACGTTCAGCGCGGCCTGGCCGCCGGCTGATGACGTCACCCACGCCTGACTGCCCGACGCTATCACTCATGTCTAGCAGGTGTGATGCGTTGCCATAGTGGCAGTCAATGGGATACATTGCGGCGCTGCGGTGGATGCTGATGGTAGCACCAGGAGTCCGCAGTGAATTCTCACTGCGGATCTCCTGCCGGTGGGGGATAGCAATTGCATCCCATTTGCCTAGGCACACAAAGGGTAATTAACCCTCAGTCACATGCTCGCCCAGGAACAACGACTCCATGGCATCTGGCACCCCTGGTCGAACCACAACCAGGCTTAGCAGTGTCTTAAGCTCTACAAGCGTGGCCAATCACGACATAAACATTCATATATACATCAATTCAGAAATAATGACGATTTAGACACCTTGTTTTCCTTAGGACCATTATGCCTAAACATGTTAACACACATTATGTATTATGTGTTGGTGCGGATCCCTGCAACTTTAGTCAATATCTATTCTTAATGTGTATCCATCACTTATCTAACTGTATCATGACACAGTTATAGGAAGATTATATCATTCACCTTCATGGGACACTGGGGTATATGTACTTACTTCTTCTAACCTACCCTAATGGAATGCACAGTTATCTATTTTCAATCCAAACCGAACTTTATTCAGTTGTTATTGACAGTTATTACAGAAAGTGCTTATAAGTGTGCATTTCGTTTAATCCTGGGGGAACTGTAGCGTTTAATCTCTCTCTATCCAAAACGTCTCCTTTTGTAGGATGCGCTTATCCCAGTTTCCCCCTCTAGGGTCCTCTGGGACCACTTCCAGCACACTGAATGTCACCACAGAATTGTCAAACCTGTGGTGCAATCCAATGTGCCTGGTAACTGGCGACAAAATCTTTCAGTTTCCGGAATAGTATATGTGATCCCCGATGCGTTTACCGAATTCTCTAATAGTTTTCCCTACATAAAATGCAGAGCAGCGGCACTTCATCAAATAGATGATGCCTCTGGTTGTACAGTTGGCAAATTGGCGCATCCTATATGCTTGTCCATTAGGGAGATGGGTCACTGACCCCTCTACTACCCAAGGGCACTTGGGGCAGTTTCCACATCTATATGTACCAAAGGGGGGGTGTTGGTTTTCCCCTCTCCGGTACATAGTGGCTTGAGACCAGAGTGTCCCGTAGTGACGTAGCTCGCCTAAACACCAATTCTGGATACGATTTGACATATTTCCCTACCGTATAGTCCTCCTTTAGGGAGTGCCAATGTTTTTTAATAATGGCCCTAAGCTGATGTTCATGCGCAGAGTATTTCGTTATCATTTTAACAGAGGGTCTATTTATGTTTTCTTTCTTTTTAAATAGGAGGGAAGTCCTGGTCTGGTTAGTTACCTTGTTGTAGGCCTTTCTCAACGTGGATTTTGAATACCCTCTAGCTAATAGTCGTTCCTTTAATTCATCAGCCTGTGTCTGGAAATCTCTATCATGTGTACAATTCCTTTTAACCCTCAAGTACTGGGCATATGGTATACTATTTTTGAGGAATTTTGGGTGCACACTTGTGGCATGCAGAAGTGTGTTGCCGGCGCTGGGTTTACGGTAGAGATTCGTATTCAGCCGTCCATTTTTTTCGAGTGTAATAGTTACATCTAGAAATGAGATATTCTGTGAGCTAATGTTATGTGTAAATTTTAAATTAAATACGTTAGTGTTCATGGCTTCGAGCATGTTGCATAGGTCCGCGCGGGGTCCGGTCCATATGATGAATAAATCATCAATGTACCGGAACCAGTAAAGGACCTGCTGCAACCAGTCTGAAAATCGATCATCTGAGAACAGCTGCCGCTCCCAGTAACCTAGGTAAAGTTTGGCGTACGATGGTGCGCACGCCGTCCCCATCGCCACGCCTTGTGTTTGTAAGTAAAATGTTTCCAAAAACGTAAAGTAATTCCTACTCAAAACAAATCTGAGCAGTGTAATTACAAATTGGTTTGTAGGCCATGTATTGGTGTCTTGTTCGTTTAGAAATACTTCTACCGCATGTATACCCTGTTCATGCGGGATGCTAGAGTATAGGGCTTCTATATCAACTGCAACCAGTAATGATCCAGATGGAGCTTGAATATCTTCTATGTGCCTAAGCAAATCGGACGTATCCTGGATATATGATGGTAACCGTTGTACATGCGGAATTAAAAATGAATCTACATATTTACTGGCATGTTCCGTCAGGGAGCCTATTCCGGAAACTATTGGCCTTCCTGGGGGTTTCTTCTTATTTTTGTGGATCTTTGGAATTGCATAAAAGGTAGGTGTTCTGTAGTGTTTTATGTTCAAATAATCCAAAGTGTCTTTGTTGATGGTTCCTACTAGGTACGCCTCAATACATAGCCCTCGAAATTCCTCCTTATATTTCTTAACCAAGTCGGAATTGATGGGGCGGTAACATTGTGGGTCCCTGAGAATGGACATACACATGGATTGGTAATATCCATGGGTCATAACCACAATGTTACCGCCCTTATCCGACGGTTTAATCACAATCTCTGGGTTGGCCTGTAATTGCCTCAGAGCTATTTCTTGTTCTTGTGTCAAATTTGGTTCAATTGATCCCCATTGGGCCTTCTTTAGATCCCGAATGGTTTGGTGCAAAAATGCCCAGACATTTGGACATAGGGATAAATCAGGGAACTTGGTGGATTTTAACTTGAATGACTGTAGGTCAGTGGATTTGCTGTCTATGGCTATTGTGGCTATATTTTGTTCTGATAGTGGTATCCCTGAATCCTCATTATCCGTCTCGCTATTACTCTCTTCGTATAACAGCATTAAGTCTCTCAGGGCTCTGCACTCTATCTTGTTATCTATCTGGATGGTTGCTTGTATAGGGCATGTACTTAATATAATCTTGTCTCCTCTTATTTAGAATCTAGAGCCTCCAGCTCACCTATTCAAATAAAAATTGTGTAGAATGTACGCGGTTTCCATCCTCTCCCTCGCCATACTCCATCTGGTCGTCCGTCATAGGAACGATAACTTATGATACTCACGCAAAAAGTAAGAGCAATAAATAATAAAAGGAAATAAAGATGGGAATTAAATTGTAATAACAGATACATGTATGATTGGAACTGTAAGTTTCCTGTTAATAGAGGATAAATAGCATTCGCTTGATATTAGACTATTATCCTCCTTACAAGTAAAACCACATACATATTATGCACTACAAATAGTGATTACAATGAGAATAAAAACTATAATGAAATGTAAACATTTTATTGTTATTTCATCAGTACATCCCCCCATGCTCGCCCAGGGGAACATCAGACTGTAGGTGGCGGTGAACCGGGTTGGATTTGCAGGTAGGCATATAGGAACGGTGCGGGTTATACAAGGGTGGCCAAAATATATATTTTATATGTTATGGAATTTAAATATGTGATGATTATGTCAAATATGAAACTAATATTCTATTGTTTATTGCAACACACAGTTAATATCGTGCATACTCTCCTGAAGAAGCGGGTTAACCGCGAAACTTGTTGAGAAGCCATGGTGCAATGACTGTGAGAAATTCAACTGCTGGCCATCAATTGGGATGGTGATGTAATTGATGTAATACCTTTTAAACTAATTATTGTATGTTTTGTACTTAATAAATATAATTGCTTTTACATAATAGTCTGTGAGTCCATATTGGTACCATGAAAAATCCCGTAGCCCCTCCCCTCCTCCGGTCTGGTTGAGTTGTCCCACCCTCACTCATGGGACATATATTTTTCTAAATATTAATTGGGATGTAGGTACCCTATTATTGTCCTATTATAAACAGTACACTGAGCTTCATACAAACAGGTTGTAAGAATGGTGGTACAGGCTGGGTCGGCAACAGGCAGGTGGTGCAGTACAAGGGGTTAGGCAGAAGAATGGTCGGGCACAGGCAGAGTTCGTTAACACCCTGGCAGCAGAGGTACAAAGGAATAGGCAGGAGAGTGGTCATGGAAGCTGAGGTCAGTGCAGGCAGAGATCAAAGCAGGGTCAAGTCAAGCTGGGTCACAGGAACAGATAATCAGATAACAGGTTGCTCAGATACACAAACACTGTAGAATGGACAGCACCAGCTGCATGGTGCTGTCCAGTTTAAATAGCTCATCTGGCACCAATGACGCCATGCACGTGCCCGTGCACCTGCCGCGCTCCCGCACATGCACCTGCTGTGTGCCTGCACAAATGGATTGCTGAACTAGTAGAGTCTCTGAATACAGATTCCTGACATTGCCCCCCCCCCCCAAGGGGCAGCCTCCAGATGCCTAGCCGGGCGAATTTAGCAGGATTGTTATCCTTAAAAGATTGGATACGCTCATCCATGTGGATGTTGGCTTCGGGCTCCCAGGAGTTCTCTTCAGGGCCGTAACCCTTTCACTTCACTAAGTACTGAATACTGCCACCCCTCTTCCTGCAGTCCATGATGGATTAAATTTCAAATTCTTCTTGACCATCCACCAAAATTGGTCCTGGCAGGCCTGTCTTCTGCCCAGGAAAAGGGTTTGGGGTCACGGGTTTCAATAAGGCCACATGGAAAACTGGGTGGACCCACAGAGAAGGTGGGAGCCCCAGCTCGTATGCCACACTGTTAATTTTCTTTTTCACCTGAAAAGTTCCCATGAACCTGGGTCCCAATTCACAGATGGACAGGCTAGTTTGAGGGTCTTCATGGCAAGCCAGACTTGCTCTCCAGGTTGTAAGTCCAACTCTCCCCGTCTCCCCTTGTCAATAATTTCTTTGTTGTATTCCTGGGTTCCGGGCCAAGGTTTCCTGTAAAAGTTTATTTTTCTCTTCCAGAAATGTTGGTTGTTTCCTGTACCGTGGGTACCGTGCTTTCAGAGTTACATGTAGGCATGAAGGTTGGATGAAAGCCATAGTTGGTCTAGAATGGGGATTGTTTGGTGGCTGAGTGAACTGTATTGTTAAAGGCAAATTCAGCCAACGGCAGCAGAGAGGCCCAGTCATCCTGTGGGAATGAAGAATAGCAGCACAGATATTGTTTGAGCATTTGATTGGTCCTCCCAGTCTGACCATTGTTCTGTGGGTGGTAGGCAGATGAGAGAGCAAGTTCAAAGTCAAGGGAGGAACACAGAGCTTTCCAGAACTTAGATGTAAATTGGACTTCACGATCGGAGACAATGCTTGTTGGAACTCCATGGAGTCTGACTATTTCCCGGATGAAAATTGTAGAATACCCCTGGGACGGTGGGAGCTCGATGATAAAATCCATGGAGATCATCGACCATGCCCGTTCGGGTACAGGAAGTGGCTTTAGTAAACCCCATGCTTTGGCTTTACTGTTTTTGTTTTGAGCACAGGTGGGGCAAGAGCGGACATATTTTCGGCAGTCCTCGTCTGCTCGTGGCCACCAAAAGGAGCGTAACAGAAGTCTGGCGGTCTTGCGGGACCCAAAATGACCTGCCAGCTTATGGTCGGGACAGGATGCCAGAATTGATAAGCGCTGATCCTCTGGTACAAAGAGCCTGTTTTTGTGCCACAGTAACCCATCTTTAGTTATCAGGGGGGGATCTGTGAATCTTGGATAGAGACTGCTTAATGCGAGACAGCAAGTCCCCCTGTTTTAACAGAAAGTTCCTGGGGTGTAGAACAGTGTCAGGAGTCATGGAAATGCCAGGTTTACAGAACATCCAGGACAGGGCGTCTGGTTTGGTATTCTTCGACCCAGGCCTGTACGTAACGTGGAAGAGGAAGCGTGAAAAGAAGAGGGCCCACTGGACTTGACGAGGTCTAAAGCCTCGTACACACGGGTGCAACGGTTGTACAACTGAACGTCCAACTTTGGACCAAGTTGGATGTTGGCTGTTGTGTCTCGCGTACTGACATGAACTAAGCGATTGTACAACCAAGCCAAACATGGTAATGTGCTACGAGTGTATAACGAGGAAGTTCAGGTGCATGTGATTTGTGAATTAGGAATGTAGGTTTCCCAGAACAGACACTTCTGGGCGTTCCTGACTTCTGAGCATGCCTGTTTTGCACATACAACTTTGTTGGACCAACTTCTCTGTACACACTGTACAACAGTCGTACAACCGCTTGTTGTACAACCAAAGTTTTCTAGTCTGCTCATCCAACTTCAGTTGTACAAATGTTGTACGGTGGCTGTTGTAATTGTGCGCACTAAAGGTTGGATGATCATACAAGCTGGTTGTAAGACCGTTGTTGTACAACCATTGTACCGTGTGTACAGGGCTTAAGTCTTTTGGCTGCTCTGAGATACTCAAGGTTTTTGTGATCAGTAAAAATCAGAACAGGGTACCTGGCTCCTTCCAACAGATAGCGCCACTCTTCCAGGGCGGCTTTGATGGCCAGTAGCTCATGGTCTCCCACATCATAGTTCCTCTCTGGTGAGGATAGCTTAAGGGAGAAGAATGCCACAGGGTGAAGGGCAGCCTTGGCTCCTTGTCTTTGCGAAAGCACGGCCCCTACAGCAACTTCAGAAGCATCCACCTCCAGGACAAATGGCAGAGCAGGATCAGGATGCCTTAGGATGGGTGTTGAAGTAAATAGGCCTTTCAAGGTCTCAAATTCCCTTCTTGTCTGTGGGGGCAGGCCACTCAAGAATAGCAGAGACTTTCTGGTGATCCATAGCAATGCTTGAGACCGAGATGATGAGTCCCAGGAAGGGAATACTGGAGCGTTCAAATTCGCACTTCTCTGCCTTTGCGTAAAGTCCATGCTACCGAAAGCGGCTCAGGACACAGGCAACATGTTTGCAGTGCTCTTCCAGAGTGGGAGAGAATATCAAGGTGTCATCTAAGTAGATGATTATGAAGAGATCCAGATAGTCCTTGAACATATTGTTCACAAAGTGCTGCAACGTAGCTGGGGCGTTACAGAGTCCAAAGGGCATCACCAGGTACTCAAAGTGCCTGAACCAGGTGAGGAAGGCGGTTTTCCATTCATCGCCCTCCTGGATGCGGACAAGATTATAAGCTCCACAAAGGTCCAGTTTCATTAACATGGTTGCTGTTCCAAGTCTCTGGAAGAGCTCTGGAACCAAAGGCAATGGGTAGCGGCTTTTAACCGTTATTTTGTTGAGCTCCCTGTAATCTATACAGGGCCTCAGGGTGTGATCATTTTTCTCTACGAAGAAGATTCCAGCTCCTGCAGGAGATATAGAGGGCCAGATGAAGCCCTTCTACAGGTTCTCATCCAAGTAGGTCTTGAGGGCTGCTAGTTCCAACTCGGTCAGAGGGAAAATCCTTCCAAAGGGAACCTCGGCTCTGGGAAGGAGCTCAATAGGACAGTCATATGGCCTATGGGATGGTAGCTGTTCAGCCCCCTTCTTACTGAACACGTCTAGCAAGGCATGGTAAACTGAGGGAACAGACAGGCGGGTATCCGGATCAGAGTCTGTATCTAGGCTGAGCAGTGTGGGGCTAGGTTCTTTAGTTTCTGGAAAGCAGTGCTAGAGGCAGTAAGGAGACAGGAATTTGGTCTCGCCGGTAGCCCAATTGATACAGGGGCTATAAGCTTGCAGCCAAGGCAAGCCAAATATAATAGGGAATAGTGGGGATGCAATGACATCCAGAAGCAGGAGCTCCCGATGGCCGTCAGGGGTAGAGGCAGGTATGGGGAGCCCTTCATGTGTAACAAAACCTGACTTGATGGTAGTGCCAAATGTACGACCATCCCATGGGACTTTGCACAAAATGGGATCTGATGCTGGGCCACGAAAGTTTGGTCAATGAATCCACTACATGCACCGGAATCAATAATCACGGTAACCAGGATGCTCCTTTCGGGAAGCTGTAGGGAGAGAGGGAGAGGGAGATGAGTGGAGTTATTCAAGGAGACTGGTACATCACCACTGGAGGGAGGATAACACTTACCGAACTTGGCAGGGCAAGTTCTCAACACCTGTCCACGTTCTCCACAGTAGAGGCATAGACGGTTGCTTAAGCGACGTTGCCTTTCCTCTGGGGTAAGAAGAAGACCCATCATGCGTTCAGGCTGGTCAGTTGCCGCTGGTGAGGCCATGGGGACCGGGGAAGCTGGTCTGGGGTATCTAGGTACCCGGGGTAACATCCAGGTGAGACGAGAGGGCCCTGTAGACCTCTCAGCTCTGCGCTCTCTGAGGCGCCTGTCAATCTGGATAAACGGGTTGATTAGGGCATCTAGAGTGTGGGGCACTCCAACACGGGCTAGCTCATCCTTGAGCAGATCTGAGAGGCCCAAATGGAACTGGTGACAGAGAGCTGCGTTGCTCCATGCTGTATCAGCACTCCAATGTCTGAACTCTGCAACCTAATCCTCCACCGTATGGCGGCCTTGCTGGAGTGCGTGGAGTGCTCCTTCGGCAGTGGCAGCTTGATGTGGGTTTTCATAAAGTAAGGCCATGGCCTGGAAGAACAGAGCCTTCTGTTCCAGGAGGCGGTACTCCCATGATTGGGGTTCCCCCAGCAGCAGGGAGATCACTAGTCCCACCTTTGTGGTCTCCAGGGAGAAGGTGCGGGGTTTGTGTGCAAAGTAGAGCTCGCAGGAATTGCGAAATGACCAGAACTTGGTGCGGTCACCTGAAACCCACTCCGGCAAGGGAACCTTAAGTTGATAAGGCAGGGCCAGCAGGGTGCGAGCTGTAGACTGACTGCCTCCGGGGGCGTGGCTGAAGCAAGCTCCTACACCCGTCTTTACGGCCTGGGTCAGACTGGCCAGGTGCAAACAAAGATTGTCCCTAGGAGAGGACCCCTGCGCAAAAACTCAGACATGGCTGTCCGTTACTGTCACGTGCCTGGTGATGGAGACTGACTTATGCAGGAGTAACCTCTCTTGCGAACCCCTGGTAGAGCAGACAGGTGATTCAGGGGTGAAGATGGCACCGGTGACAACTGAAGGACTCTCTCCGGTCTCGTGCAGGTTGGTAGAATGGTGGTACAGGCTGGGTCGGCAACAGGCAGGCGGTGCAGTACAAGGAGTTAGGCAGTTTATTAATGCTGATGGCCATACTACTGTGGGATTCCCATTTTGTTCCTACCTTTTGTTTTTTTTCCCCCTTCTTGCTCCCTTATTTCTCTACTATCATTACTCACTTTTTCATCATTACCCTCATATTATTATTTTTTTATATACTATTTTACATTCATTACTATTTGATTTTCTTTTCAATTGCAGTTGGGGTCTTTATCACTAGATGGCTTTGGAGTGGCCTATGGTCCCATCTTGCTCTATTTTCTACCCATTCAAATTATCCACTAAATAACTTTGTCCCATATTATTACTGTTTGGCATTTCCGGCTCGTGGGGCGAAGGCAGCTTGCCGCCTGCCTCTGGGTCTCTGCTGCTGCAGCTGGATCCATGTGCCTGCACGTAGCGTAGTGGGCAATATTCTGTTACCAAAGATGGCGTCCGTACATATTATTGACCGTCTGACGTCATTGACATCTTACGATTTCCGGTGCACATAAGTCACATGACGCCGATCCGGAAACCGCGGACAATATGACACCATACTTAGCGACAGGCTGATCAGCTGGGTCTTGGGAAGGCCCTAGGCAACCTCCAAACACCAGGTGCATTACCAAGCGGTAATCAATTAGTAGGTACGTTGGGGCTATATAACTCCTCCCCACGGCGTCCATTGCGATCCAACACTCCTGGCCGTTTGGATGCCGCTGGTGGAGGCATGCACATGATGGCAGGATTTTGCACTGTAAGTACTACCCCATTCATACCATAATGCACACCAAATGCTTTGTGGACATTACATTCAGCCTAAGCCATCCTTATGGGCTCTAACATTCTCGCCCCTTTTATCTGTTTTTCTCACAGCAACATACTCTACCTTACTAAGCAGGAGACAACTTTATTCCTGTTTTGTGACTATCTCATCTTGCCTCTCATGCCTCCCACCTCTTCCCTTTCCCTTATTGGGAACAGACGCCCAATTCCCATACTCACTACCTTATTGCCCTCCAGATACATCCCCTAGCTGGTTACACTCCAGCGAACCACTCCTTATAGGGAACTACGAGCCTGCTACTTGACTAATCTTTTGTGGGGGTCACTTTACAATATACTCTACCAATACTCAATTGATATTGGGGCGTCTTTGAAAGTGATGGATGCTGACTGACATATGATTGATGAGAATGAGACAAACCCAGTCTCTCTCTTTTCCCATCCCTCTCTCTTCCCTTCTCCTCCAATGAGAGATTGTGGCTGGGAGTGCACACAGCATTGCAGACGCTATGTGATTAATTCAGATTTATAGCTACCTCTTTGTGATACTTTATCTTCTACCTTATGCTTAGCATTATCCGGCCTCTGACTGACATACTGTATATCCACCTTATGGTGGTCCTACACCCAGCTATAGTATCTTATGCAATACAATTTAGGATACTCCATGCGTTTTGTAACTTCTTACATAACAGAAAATAATTGGTCCATGATCTGTTTGCCATATAATGTATTTTGCATTCTGTACATCTTCCAATTAAATGACTGTATGTATCTATACAATGTTTAACAGTGATGTTTGTATACATTTTGTAGATTGCAAAAGTACACACGGTATATGTCCCCTGAAGAAGGAAAAGACTATTGAGAAAGATTTCCGAAACATGTTGCGACCTTTCAGCAAAAATATTTGCAGCGTGACTATACTGATTGTCTACTTTGTTTGGTGTACTTTATATGTGGCATAATCTGTAATTGCTTTGTTTTTAACCTGTGTATTATTTTTTAACAATTCTTAACTTGATGCTTCAATAAAAATGTAAACAAGTGGTACCTCACTCTGCACATGTCGAATTACTATTGGTGACTCCTACCTAAATATCCCAGGGGTAAAAATAGTCCAATCAGTATTAGGCAGAAGAATGGTCGGGCACAGGCAGAGTTCATTAACAGGCTGGCAGCAAAGGTACAAAGGAACAGGCAGGAGAGTGGTCGTGGAAGCAGAGGTCAGTGCAGGCAGAGATCAAAGCAGGGTCAAGTCAAGTCGGGTCACAGGAACAGATAATCAGATAACAGGTTGCTGAGATACACAAACACTGTAGAACAGACAGCACCGGCTGCCCAGTTTAAATAGCTCATCTGGCGCCAATGACGCCTCGCACACCTGCCACGCTCCCGCGAGCACGCACCTGCTGCCTGTGCGTGCACTGCCACGCATGCCTGCACAAACGGATTGCTGAACTGTCAGGATCTCTGAATACAGATTCCTGACAAACAGAATGTCAATCAATGTGTAGCCTTCCCCACTTAACAGCAGCTGATTGGTTGATCAACTTTTGTGGAATGGACATGCTTGAAACCTTTCTGGCTGTGGTCACTGATTAGTGTACTCTGATAGCAGTGGGAGCTGCTGTCAAAATACAATGTTTTGGTGGGGGGCATATTGATCCATTCCACCACATGTATTCAGTCTGCTGGCTGACAAGGCACCATTAGGAGAAATATATATTGCATTTTACATTTAATAAATCTAAAAGAGGAAATTTAGAATGAATGGACCACACTGGCCTCTGACAGTAGCTATACAAGGGACAAGACTTTTCCAAAATAATTAAGTGTTCCATAGGATTCAGCAAGCAGGACACTTTTGATTTTTGGCAGATTTGCTTTTTATACCTTTGCTGTTTAGATCTGCCATTTATACCTCCTGACACAGCACAATATGGTATGCTACAGTCCCTTATACAGTAATAGTATGTATCCAAAAAGGGAGGGGTGGTCTTAGGTCTCCTTAGGTATAACTACATAGTTACATAGTTAGTGGGGTTGAAAAAAGACACAAGTCCATCTATTTATCCACATATGCTGTATATATGGTATATATGTATGTATTTACAGATACAGTATTTGCCAAGTTATGGCTATATTAAACCTTTTGGTCCTCTTTTTAGTGGGTATCAACAACACAGGATATTTTGGTAGTATGATGGGGCCCATGTAGATCTATGTGTAGGCACAGATATGCATTAGCGCAAGTCCTATTATGCACACTAGTCATTTAACCCTGGTCTATGAGGCTCTGGCTTTTAGCTGGAGGGCAAAGGTACACCATCTAGTTCCTTTGCTAGCAGCATGTAAAACTCAGAGAGTCTGAAAGCAGCTGTGTCTGGATGGGGCTGGTTGAAAGCAGATTGTACAATCAAATTGTATAGCGTGTGGTCAGCCTAAAAGTTATCTAAGAAGAAATATGTTGAAGACTTGAGCTAGCCATGGTCTCATTCTTGGGCTGGACAAGAGAAAACCAGTCAATTCCCGCATGACTGCTAAATAGCACAGGTGGGGGAATGTCCGCTTCTGGCTATTGTATTCAGCAACTGCAGCTCCTTGCTGCAACAATTCGCTACTAAATGGTAATTACACCTGATAGGAGGCAGTTACTGTTAAGGCAAATAATTTCCCAGGGTTACCTACAACTTGGTTTAAATCAGATTCAGCACAGAATGGCCAAAATTCAAGCTGTCTATGGCCATTCTTACCTTCCTAGGTTCAATGATCATTTTGCAGGCAAATGAAACTCCACCAGGATAGCTAATGCTCCAAGCTGTGTAAGTTAAGTTTTGTGTCTATTCAAAAGACAACTGGCTGTCTTAGTTTAAATACTGCAATGATTACACTGATTTGGTCAACAAACCATAATAAATACAAATGAAACTCACTTACCAGTTGCTAATTTTAAATTAAACTGAATACAAAAAAGTGTTTGCTTATCTTTGACACGGTTTGTTACCTTTTTCACAGATATTATGCCCCCTAACTATTTTTCAATTATAGCTGCAAGCTGGCAACATATGGAATCTATGTACCATATGGACTGTGTAATGCACTGACTTGCAAATAGGACATGAGTGATATAATTTTCTTCTTGATGTGTTTATCTTCAACTTGTTTAGCAAAAATAAAACAGAAAATCCCATATAAAGTAATGAGTTATGTAGATTTATTTTCATTTGTTAGATTACAGTAAATAGGTTTGACCACTGTTATGAATATATTTAAATACTGTTATTTTTAACTTGTCACAGAATGTGGTGGATCCCTTGTCTCACCAACACACGGGGATGAGGGCATTCATATACTGGGTATTGCCAGGCATATCAGACTGATAGAAATAATACTAGGACTGGTTTATATTTTATAACCATAAATAATACAGAGCAATTACAAAATTGTACATAACATAACCAGACAAACACGCAGGTTCAGAGGTATATTAGTACAGTACATACAGTAATACAGAGACTCAGATTGGAACAACAATTAGCGAGAATCAACATGAGGTAATGCATAAGGGGTCAGGGAGTACTGCTTTACCCCCAGCTACCCTTAACATAACAAATGTGGCCACAAGAAAGGGATAAACAGCAAAAGTTCGGCCCGAACATCGCCTGTTTGCTGAACACCCGAATTTGCAGGGCGTTCGGTGGTTGTTCGCCCCGTTGAATGCCCTGCAATGCACTGTGCAGCACACAGTGCATTCTAAGCCCTGATTGAGCAAAGCTTTGCCTAATCAGGGCACAGTGAACAGCTGGTTGTTAAGGAGTGGGCCTGGAAGCCAGAGCAGCATCCTTAACAACTGATGAGTCATCAGCTGTTAATGGGCTTCCCAGCTGAATAAAAAAAAAAAAAAATATATTGAATAAAAAAAGTGAGAAAAAAAAGAGCACAGAGCCCTCCCCCCAGTCCATACCAGGCTCTTCGAGTCTTGTATGGATTTTAAGGGGAACCCCATGCCAAAATTAACAAAAAAAAGGTGTGGTTTTCCCCCCAAAATCCATACCAGACCCTTATCCAAGCACACAGGAAAGGGGGTGCATGAGCGA
Source organism: Glandirana rugosa (assembly GCA_018402905.1). Classification (NCBI taxonomy): domain Eukaryota; kingdom Metazoa; phylum Chordata; class Amphibia; order Anura; family Ranidae; genus Glandirana; species Glandirana rugosa. The sequence goes on along the minus strand of BLSH010401125.1, from coordinate 46,659 downwards.
GTTCCTCCCCTCTGAACCATACCAGACCACATGCTCTCAACATGGGGGGGTGGGAGCTTTGAGGCAGACCCCAGCCCCCCCTATGTAAATGAGTATGGGCTACATAGTAGCCCAACCTATTCACCAAAAAAGTGCAAAAATAAATAAAAATAGGAGGCAGTTTTTGACAATTCCTTAATTAAAAATAAAAAGACTGTGTCCCCCTGATGTAAATCTATCATCATTAACAACGCCTGCCGCACCGGGGGCCCCGAAAAAGAAAGAAAAAACGCTCCGCCGTCAACTAAGGCAAACCGCCGAATGCCTGGCTTGCCGTTTGACAGTTCTTAGATAGGTAAGGGGCGGAGCCACCTGGCAACGCCACCTACTGGCACCACCACCTTGTTACGTCACTGACCGATGCATGCTGGGTTGGTGACATCACAAGAGGGTGGTGCCACCGGGTGACGTTGTCAGGTGGCCCCTCCCTTACCTATATAAGAACTGCCAAACGGCAAGCCAAGCATTTGGCTGTTTGCCTTAGTTGACGGCGGATCATTTTTTTTTCTTTTTTGGGCCCCGTGGTGTGGCTGGCGTTGTGGTAAATTGGAAAAACTGAGTGTTCAGGTCTGCTGGACTGGAAGTCTAGCAACTCAAAGTCAACGTGGGGGCCTCAAAAGGGCCAACACAGCATAATTTGTTAATTACCAATCAGTATATACAACGTTTGTCCTAGCAGCCCAGCTCATCTTCTGAAGAAGCCACGTGGGAGAGGGGTGTATAGGAAATACCTCAACACCAAAAGGCTCTTCCCAGGAACAAGAGTTTCAAAAATTCCCTACTCCACGATTGAACAGGCAACAGGAGTCATCAATGATCCATATTTCACTAATCCCAAACATATCATCATGCACACGGGCACAAACAACATCCAGGAACAACAGGAAGTTATTATGGACCAATTATTGCAACTAACAGAATCTGCACAACAAAAATTTCCACAGTCCAAAGTAATTCTGTCCTCCCTTCTTCTAAGGAGAAACATCAAACAACATAATCAAAAAAAAAAAACCCCAAAAAACCCATAATCCAGCAAATCAACACAGAGCTGGCAGACAAAACCAGATCAAAGCCCTCCATTCACCTGGCACAACATCATTCTATAATGCCCCAACACCTCTATGATAACAAACATATGAACAAACAAGGGGTCAGTCTCCTGGCAAGAGAATTCAATGACATTTTTCTTGAGGGAACCCACAACACCGGACCTAGCACAAACCATTCTCAGACAGACACAATTACAAGCATAAGACCCCAAACCTCACCAATAGTCCAATACAACAATACACCCAATCAGAAAACAGGGCCACGAAGATGGCAAGAATGGAGGAAACCACCCGCCCAAAGAAGGACATCAAGACCACCACAAGGCAGAGAAATTAAGAAGTTAATAACCTTTTCTCAGCACAATATGAAATAATATGACTGAGCTAAAAAAAGCAAAAAAAAAATCGACTATGACAACCACCCATAATCTGGTTTGTCCCAGGAAATGTACCCATTACGAGGTATATAAATATACAAATGAAAAATTACATCATTAGTAATTAGTAGCTGGAACATTCAGGGTCTGAACGCTTCAGCCTTCGGATCCAAAGTAAATGATCCAGATTTCAAGCAAAGACTATGTGAGATGGACATACAAATCCTCCTGGAAACATGGATCCGGGCACATCTATCAGTACCTACTGGCTATAGGGAATTTTCTGTCCCTGCACAGAAAGACAAATACATCAAGCAGGGTCGGTGTTCAGGAGGAATACTAATCTGATACTAGGAGGAGCTACATGGGAACATCACTGCAATCAGAAAAGGAGAGAGCCACATCTGGCTAAGAATAAGCAGCTCCCTCCATCCTTACCTCTCAGTCTGACATCTACCTGTGTACAGCATACATTGTCCCAGCAGAGTCCCCATACTTCAGAGCAGACACCTATGAGGTCCTACAAAATGAGATCATCCACCTCCAATCCCTGGGACAAGGGCTCATCTTTAGAGACCTCAATGCCAGGACAGGAAGGGAAAAAAGGACTGCATAAGTTCTGATGGCAGCACGTACATATTAGGCCCTGCAAATAACTGTCATGAGTAGAGTTGAGCGAACCCGGACTGTAAAGTTCGGGTCCGTACCGAACTTTGGGGTGTCCGGAACCCGGACTTTTCAAAAAAAGTACGGGTTCGGGTCCGGGGTTCTGGTATTTTGTTACACGTGTTGAATAGCTGCCAAGGGCAGCCAATCAACAAGTGTTTCACTGGTTTGCCCTTAGAAGCCATCACAGCCATGCCTACTAATGGCATGGCTGTAATTGGCCAGTGCACCATGTGACCCAGCTTTTATATGGAGCTGGAGTCACCGTGCTGCATGTCATATGCTCTCAGGATAGTTTAGGGAGAGGATGCTGCTGGCTCTGTGAGGGACAGATTGCAGATATTATAGAACATCTCATCCTGCATTACTGAACAATCTGATTGTGGACTAAGGAGAGATACTAGTACTGCTGCTTTGAGGGATAGATTGCAGACCTCATCCTGCTGCACAGAACAATCTGACTGGACTAGGTAGAGTCTGTTGCTTTAAGGGAAAGATTATTACCTCTACTAAAATCTTGTTATTAGAAAGGGAATTTCGTTGTCTGAGATGGATCAGGTCAGTCTAACAAGACACGTCGTCCTACTCCAGACGTTAGATAGGGAGTTTCGTCGTCATGATCATAGAGAGGAATCAGGTGTTAGTCTAACAAGTCATTACGTCCTACTCTACAAGATATTATAGACGTTAGACAGGGAGTGTCTCGGTCGTCGTAGGAGAGGGATTTGATAGGACTCTCGTATACTGTACGTCGTGCCACTGAGGTCGAGGTATATTTTCGACCCAGTGTACCACGTGACCGGTTAATGTCGGTACGGTAATCATCCGTACCGACACTACCGAAG
>BLSH010401125.1:24996-40477 GCA_018402905.1 Glandirana rugosa | reverse complement strand
GAGTTCATATACTGAGAACAGCTGCAGCATAAAGGTGAACGGGAAAATAACTGAACACTTCCAGCAGGCCAAAAGAGTCAGACAGGGCTGCAGCCTAAGTCCAACCCTCTTCAACATCTACATCAATGAACTGGACACAGCTCTAGAATCCTTCCCAGAACCTGGACTGACTCTGCATGACACTGAGGTGAAGTTCCTGCTGTATGCGGATGACCTCCTACTTCTGTCACCAACAGAGAGAGGCCTACAAGGCAGCCTGGAAGTTCTGGAAAAATACAGTGCCACATGGGCACTACCAATCAACCCAAGCAAAACAAAAGCCGTGGTGTTCCAAAGGAAAAACACAAAACAAACAAAGAACCCTTCCTTTACATTAGACAACTGCACTCTTGATGAAACTAACAGCTAAACTTACCTCGGCCTAGAAATCAACAAATCAGGAGGTTTCAAGCCAGCCATAGAGACTCTAAAAGACAAGGTATGCAGAGCCTTTTATGCCATCAGGAGACAGATGTACCACCTAAAACCACCAGTGAGAGTCTGACTCAGAATATTTGATAGCGTCATCACCCCAATTCTTCTTTATGGCAGTGAAGTTTGGGGTCCGGTCACCTACTCAGACCAATCCAAATGGGACTCCAGCCCAACAGAATATTCCATCTGGAAATCTGCAAGCACCTCCTCCAAATCCATCGAGCACCTCAAGCAGTGCTTGCTGGTCCCAGCTGGGCAGATTTCCCTTACTTCTCGCAGTACAGAAGAGGGCACTATCGTACTGGGACCACCTGCAAAACAGCAGTCCCAACTTATACCCACCATAAAGTCTTATTGACCAATGAAGACTAGTCCAAGCCATGTGGCCTGCAAAAACTCATCAGTGCCTTGTCTATCACAAACTCCCAAAAATCCAACCTGACAAAATCTCAGATAAAAAACATAATGAATGACTCCAAAGAAAAATATGTTGGAGAGTGGAAAAACGAAATAACAAACTCCAAAAAACTAACTGTTTACCAGTCACTGCAGAGAGACTACAAACTCTACAGACTGAGCACCCACAGCCTGGAAATTGAATCAGGATGGCACAGACAGACCTACAAGCCCAGGGAGAGTAGACTGTGCCAGCAATGTGACCAGGGGGTCCTGGAGGATGAGGACCATTTCCTGCTACAAGTACTCATCAGTGAGGGACACTCACTTTCAGAGACTCTCAGTACTCATCCCGGACTTCAATTCTATGGAAGAGTAGAGGAAACTCCAAATTCTACTGGGAGAAGAGGGGCCAATGGTGAGAATAGCTGCACAATATATGAGAGGGACATGAAAAACTGTAAACGTACCCCCCCATTCCTCTTTATATTACCCATTACCCCCCCTTCCCATAAAATCATAACTGCTTTGGCAATGCTAAATTGTATTTGGTCTTGCCAATAAAGCCTATTTGATTTGATTTGATTTGTAACGTGTAAAGGGGGAGCCAGGCAGCGTGTATCATTACTTGATCTGGATGCTGTGAGTCTGAGACCCTGTTACTCTGTTATATCATATTGCTTGTTTTTAACTGAATAAATGTGAGTGCATTTCCTATAGCTTGGCTGGTATTCTCTTATACATTTTAACCACAATACTGCACTATTATAGATTAGAGATTGTTTCCTTTATCCTGAGAGTTCTGTGGAGTCATCCCAGCTGGGGAAGTTCTAGCATCAGAGGAGGAAGTGAGCAGAGGACCCACTATCTCGTGTACAGGATTGATTACCATTATGCTGTGTTGGACCTTTTGAGGGTCTTGTCCTGAGGTGAGCTAGTATTCCAACTGGTGATGGAGCACTCTCGTTATATGGTGGAATACGTATTGAAATATGAAGATGCACTAGAGCACTTTATGTGTGGACTGTTGAGACTTTATCTATTTACCTAATACAGTATGTGTTTATGTATTTTTCAATGCATCATTGTTTATAGCAATTTTATAGCAATTTTATAGCACAGGAGTTTATTATTGAATGATTGATTGTTCACTATTGGGCAGCGCTATCACAAATTTTTTCTTTACCAATTGAACTGTATGTGGGAACACATTTAGTGATAGCAGCAGCCTCACATTATATATAGGAATAAGTGGTAGTGCACAACATCTTTATTATTTATTTTTAGCTACTGTGTCACCTTAAGAGAGTATGACATAGTAAAGGGTTATCTCTCCTCTGCCAGGAGAGGAATTTGGAACAGGTAAGTGTTGGTGGGAATGAAACACTGCCAAACAGTCAAAGTCTTGGACTCGAGGAGAGTAAACCTTTATTGAAGTAGGTGTCGGAAGCTTGTAATGTAGCTGTAGTCAGTAGGGGCAAGAGATCCTTCTGGTGTCTGTGAGAGGGGTCTGTCCAGAGTAAAAAAGGGGGAAAGTGCTGCGCTAGACAATTATTATATTGATATGAATAAAGGATGAAAAATGTGTTTTAGTGAGAATACTTCACAAACCCCAACATACCCCTACGGATGTGTTGTAAGGTATTTTATATTAAGATTAGGTAAAAAATAAATAATAAATGAAAAGGTACAAGCATAAATAAATATAGGAGTACCAAAATAAATCAGGATGTGTATTCGTGAAAATGCTTCATAAACCGTGCCATACCCCTACGGATATGTTGCAAGGTGCTTTGATAATCAAAAATAAAAAATAAATAAATAGATAAACCATAAGTGTATGAACAGGGAAAGAAAAAAACATAACATATTATATACGGATATAAGAGTCTCTAGTAAAAAGTCCCAAATGGTGAAAGAGTTTTGGCACAACTGTTTCTTAGTGGGGTATAGTAATTCCAATTTCCACCGATCACCAGTGCTACCACTGAGAGAACCAGAAAGGTTGGATTCACATGGCCATATAGCCAGAGAATCAATCAGGCTTGTGTGGGATAAGCCCAACAAATTACCACCGTGTGGTTGACTGGATCGAGATGCCTCCTATTAGGTAGCTGTTCCACTTGACCCGCAAAGGAGGGAGCAAACCAGATATCCTTAGTGTTCTCCACTTCAAGCAGCTATTCAGACTGCAGCAATAGAACCCAAAGGACTAAACCTCAATATTCAGCGCATCGGAGGGTCACATGCAGTAAACAAATGGAAAGAATCCACATAGCGTAAATCCAAAAAACACCTTTTATTGCTGTAGGTGTACAAAAGAACATAAAAGCCGGCGTACAAAATCATAAAAACAGGATAAAAAACTACTGTGATCAGCACCCAAGCCTCACCCGATGCGTATCGCCCTATTGGGCATCATCTGGGGGATGGGGGATTTCAGGGGTCAAACCAACCTGATTGAGGTGTATCAGGGCTGGGATCAATGGCGTAGGGCGATTCACTATGAGTCAACAAGATAGGATAGTAACTACCAAATAAGGTGAGGTCTTTGCCTGGCTTGGGCAAAACAGTTTTATGAACCTCTAGCCCCTGAGTCAGGAAGGGAGATTCAGGGTCGATAGCATTAAACATTTTTATGAGGACCAGTAGTAAAGAGCCCTGAAAAAATTTATTAAAATGAGCGGTATAGCCATTGGGACCAGGACTTATTATTTTTAAGAGAAGAGACTGCTACTGAAAGCTCCTCTTCTGTGAAGGTGCACTCCAGATTCAGTACCTTCGCTGGGGGATAGTTGGAAGTGCTGTCTTAGCAATGTATTCATTACTTTTAGCTCTAAGGGTATCCTGTGACATATTGGAGAGACAGGAAGGCAGGTTATATAATGCATTGTAAAAGGATTGAAGTAGCCCATTAGAAATATCTTATAAATGGACCACTTTGTGTAAAATTAAAAGCGTTTTCATTTTCTTTCCATGTTTTTCGAAAACTTGTGGAAAAATATGAACCATTCAAAAAACGTATAATGCCTCTTAGAATGTATGTTGGGGTGTTTGTTTTCCAAAATGGGGTCATTTTGTGGGTAATTCCATTGTCCTGGTGCTCCGGGGCCTTCAAAAGTGTAATAGGTTATTAGGAAATTAGATGTGAAGTTTCTGCTCCTGGAATGCCTGACGGTGCTTCCTGCATGTTGGACCTCTCTATGTGGCCAAGCTGTGAAAAAGTCTCACATGCGGTATCACTATACTCCGGGCGAGTAGCAGAATGTATTTTGGGGTGTAATTGGAAGTATGCATATGCTGTGTGTGAGAAATAACTTGTTATGACAAGTTTGTGCAAAAAAAATAATAATTTCTTAATTTTCCCAAGAATTGTGGGAGAAAAAAACTCGCCATGCCTCATACTAAATACCTCGGAATTTCTACTTTTCAAAAAGGGGTAATTTGGGGGGTATTTGTACTTTCCTGACATTTCAGGGCCTCAAGAAATGAGATAGGCCATCAGTGCATCAGGTGTGATCAATTTTCAATGGCACCATAGCTTGTAGACTCTATAACTTTTACACAGACCAAATAATATACACTTATTTGGGTTATTTTTACCAAACATATATAGCAGTATAGATTTTGGCCCAAATTTATGAACAAAAATGACTTATTTGCAAAATTTTATCATAGAAACTAAAAAAAAGGTGTTTTTTTTTTTTTTAAATTTCGCTCTTTTTTGTGTCGCAAAAAAAAAACCCAGAGGTGATTAAATACCACCAAAAGAAAGCTCTATTTGTGTGAAAAAAATGGTAAAACTTTTGTTTGGGTACAGTGTAGCATGACTGAATAATTGGCATTCAAAGTGTGAGAGCACTGAATGCTGAAAACTGGTCTGGGCAGGAAGGGGGTATAAATGTAATGTATTGAAGTGGTTAAGACTTAATTCCCAAGCTCACATAAAAATGGCTCCATAACCAAATATACTAAAAACTGGCAGGCTTGGATATCTCATTCAAAGGCCTCAAACTATCTGAAAGATACTAATAATTTATAAGCTTGATGGGTAAATGTAACTAATTCAAAAAAATTCAAATTCAGAAGTAACTTCCTCCTTTTCTTCCTCTCTTCTCTTCCTTCCTTTCCTCTATAATAGCAACTTTCACCTTGTTTTCAGTATGTTCTGCTCGGGGTAAGCAAGGTCTATAATTATCTTATCTTACTATTGATTCTCACGGAGTTCTTAATGGATCATAGATATATGCAATAATATATTTGTTTTCAAGTTCTTAGAACCTCAAGTTTTATGTTATTATGACTTTCATGGTCTTGACTTGTAATTGTAAGACGCTTATATATTTGGAAAACTCAATAAAAATCTTCTAAAAAAATTAATTTGCTTATAACGTTCGACTTTGGAATGAGTGAAATTCTCTAAACAAAAACCACATACACTTAAAATTTTTTTGTTTAAGAAAAAATTTCCATCCTGCTCCTTTAAACCTTCTTGTCACTATGCACTTTGATTTGATCTCACTAAGTTGAACAAATTTTCTTAATACAAACAATTACAACAAAATAAAACAAAAGCCAGTGTAATAAGGCCTTGTGTACACTGCTGCTGGTAAACGGACGTGTAGGAGTAGTTGGGCATATTTTTCAGCTGCCCCTGAACTCTTCTCTATGTTATCTTATCAGTACATGTACACAGGGTCATTTATAGTAGTTTCTAGGCAGCTAGGTTTAGAAGCATTTTTTGGAAAGCAAAAAAATGTGTTCAGGACAGATGTGCAGAGACATTTGAAACACCAAATGCCTGTAACAGCTTGTAAACTCGTGTTTAGCAGCGTTTCGTTTACAGGCGTTTTTTATTAAAAAAAAAAACGCTTCTAGACGCAAACGCGGCATTTATGTAAACATGGCTAAACGGATGTTTTTTAATGTCGGTTTCTAGCTGTCAAGTTAAATCGTTCAGGAGAGGTTACACAATGTCCCATGTACATTAAGCCTTATTTCACCCTTTCTTTCTTTTTTTTCTCCTTCACTGTTATATTATTTGTTTTGCTGATTCTGGATATTCTGATAAATCCACAGCTACCTCCAAGTAATTGCTGTTTACTACTAATGGAGCAACATTCTACAATTTACCTGAGAGGAGGCTCTGAATACACATTGATTTCATAGGCTGACAGTCCTCATTAGACCTGTCACAGATTTTTTTTTGCTTTACGGCATGAATCGTGAGGACTCCCAGCCTCTGCAGCTATATTTCTTGGTTCACTGACTGTATATTACTTTTTAATTGCAGTATATGTCTATGAGATATATGTTCGTAATATCCTCTTTCTACTTGAAAATAATAAAAACATATAAAGCTAAAAAAAATTATTTAAGTGCATTGTTTACTAAAAATGTGGCTTGAAAAGGGTCTGAAAACAAGTAGCACAAGCACAGTGAACCATGAAATTTGCAACTATCATCATTATATTTTCCATGTTCTCTGTGTTAAGAAAATAGATAATATTTTGTGGGCTTTAAATAATGTGCAGGCCTAAAATGAGGATTTTAACATATGTGTGAAAATACAAAAATTGGTCCAGCAGCAAAAAAGGTTAAATTGCACTCTTCAGGGTTGCCTTAAAGCTTTATGTAGTGTTAAGGAACAGCGCCATTTTCACAGACAGCATCAGCAACAGCATACTTTTGGCAGGGCATATTTGGTTGTAGAATTGATTTTTTTAAGGCCCTGTTCACACATACTGCAATGACCTGCATTATGCTGCACTGCAAGAATGCAGGTCATGCAAGGACACAGAAAACAGTTGTTTTCTGTGTCCTGGTCACACCACAATGCTGGCGTCATGTGCAGTACATTGCAATAAAAATGCTACATGTATGCATATAAATGCACATCAGTGCAACACAAGTCTATTGAAAAAAAACAAAAACTTTTTAATATTTTGTACCTTACAGCGACCCATATGGCAGTCATCTTAGAGGGAAAGTAAAGAGTGTGCAGTGGAAAGCTGGCTAGTGAGCTGTCCGAATGGCAGGGCTTATAGAAATAGATGAGTGACATTGTAAATCCTAGTATAAGGTCCAAATAGGCTCTTTACTCTGATTACTCTCTCGTTGTGTGAGAAATGCATGCATTTAATAGGGCCAGTTGGCTTGCTCCAATCTCCTCATCTGCCTCCTCCTCTTCAATAAATCTAACAAAATCAAAATGATTAGGGCTGTTATGCTAGACATCCTGTTTGCCAATGCCTCTTCAAGACAAAAATGTGTTTGTCTCCTACTATTTTTCTCCCTCATTCCTTCTCTCAACCCACAAACAGGAAAACGGTGTGGTGTCAGAGGAAATAACCTGCAAAATGCATAGCAATTTAACATGCATAAAAATGTGTGTTATCAATGTGTGTTAGCACACATCAAGGTTTGTTAAAATGCAGGTCAACATGCATGCATCTCATCAGTTTCACACTCTCCCTGTCTCCTACCTCCCATGCCGCCAACCTGCAAACAATTACCCGCAGGAACCTTTGCCAACTCAACCCTTCCCTTTTTCATTCTGCTACGGATTGCCTTTATGATGAAATCACAGCCCTGTCCTGCCTAGACCTGGCCACTTCTGTTTACAACAACATATTGTCATCCTCCCTAGACACACTTGCCCCCATCTCTACACGCAAAACCAGACCTCGTCTGCTACAACCCTGGCAAACAGATGACACCAGAACTCTCAAGAAACGCAGCCATGCTCTTAAGCGAGTGTGGCGTAAAACGAAATCCCTACAAGACTTCACCCTCTACAAATCTACCCTCCTCAAATACAACTCCTGCCTCCACTCCGATAAACAAATCTACTACACCACTCTCATCAAATCCCTCTCATCCAAGCCTCGTCAACTCTTCTCTACCCTTAATACCTTACTCCACCCCCCCACTGCCTCCACCCACAAACTTTCTCACTTCCCAGGAGATTGGCAATCACTTAAAAAACAAAATTGACACAATTTGTGATGAGATATCCTGCATCCAGCTTCCTCCACCAACACACCAAGTCCAACACGCCACTCAAAACTTTCCTCCTTTAATTATGTTAGCTCTGAGGACGTTGCCAAACTCCTTTCCACAGCCCACCCCAACACCTGCACCCTGGATCCTGCCCCCTCGCAACTTCAACGACCAACCTCCTGCTCTGTCCTAAACTCTCTAACCCACATCTTTAACCTCTCCCTCTCTTCCAGCACCTTTCCCTCTCCACTCAAACATGCGCTGGTTACTCCTATACTTAAAAAATCCTCACTGGACCCCACCTGTTTGTATAACTTAAGACCCATTTCCCTGCTCCCGCTTGCCTCCAAGCTTCTTGAATGCCTTGTCCACAACCGTATGAGTTGCTACCTCACTGACAACAACCTTCTTGATCCAATTCAATCCGGCTTCTGCCCACAACATTCAACTGAGATTGCCCTACTAAAACTCACCAACAACCTGCTAACTGCTAAAACCAATGGCCAGTACTCCATACACTTACTCTTAGACCTCTCTGCTGCCTTTGACACAGTCGACCACCCACATCTCCTCAAACTCCACTTCCTTGGCCTCCATGACTATGCTCATTCTTGGTTCTCCTCCTACCTATCTCAGTGCACCTTTAGTGTCACATCCAACAACATCTCCTCCGCTCCTCTATCTCTTTCTGTTGGGGTACCCCAAGGCTCTGTCCTTGGGCACCTCTTATTCTCCCTCTATACTTCTTCCCTGGGCCAGTTGATAACTTCTCATGGCTTCAATTACCACCTCTATGCTGACGACACCCAGATCTATTTCTGGACTCCTCAACTCTGCACCTTAATCTCCTCACGCATCACAAATTTACAGCTTGACAAATCGGTATGGATGTCACCCCACTTCCTCAAACTCAATCTTTCTAAAACTGAGCTTGTAATATTTCCTCCTTCCCGGTCCCTTCCTCATGACTTAACCATTGAGATCAGCGTCACAACCATTGGTCCTTCCACTAATGCCAGGGTGCTGGGTATTATCCTAGACTCAGACCTCTCCTTCAGCTCCCTCATTCAATCACTGGCTAAATCTTGTCGCCTTAACCTCCGCAACATCTCCAGAATTAGCCCCTTCCTGACTAACGACACCACAAAACAACTTATTCACTCCTTGGTTATTTCCCGCCTTGATCACTGCAACTCTCTCCTCACTGGCCTACCATTACACAGGCTATCCCCCCTTCAGTCTATCATGAGTGCTGCTGCCAGACTTATACACCTTACTAACTGATCCGCGACTGCTGCCCCGCTCTGCCAATCGCTTCGCTGGCTTCCCCTACCCCACCGTTAAAAATTCTAAATACGAACCACAACATACAAGGCCATCCACAACACTGCCCCGAGCTGCATCACAAATCTCATCTGCAGATATCCCCCCCAATCATCCTCTCCACTCCTCCCAGGACCTCCTGCTCTCTAGCTCCCTTGTTACCTCTTCCCATGCTCACCTACAGGACTTCTCCAGAGCCACTCCCATCCTCTGGAACTCCATGCCCCAGAATGTCCGGTCAGCCCCCACCCTGTCCCCATTTAGGCGATCCTTGAAAACGCACTTATTCAAGGAAGCCTACCCCACCTCCATCTAAGAACTGTGCTTGAGTCACCTCTATCAGATCATCCCATGCAGCCATTACCTATTGTACCACCTCCCCCTCCCTTTAGATTGTAAGCTCCATGAGCAGGGCCCTCCTATTCTTTCTGTATTAAACTGTATTGTAATTGTACTGTGTCACTTCTTTATTGCAAAGTGCTGCGCAAACTGTTGGCGCTATATAAATCCTATATAATAATAATAATAATGAAAATGCACGTCAATGGAAGACAATGCACATCCATTTTTTGAGCATTTCTATTAGTTTTAATGTGTCTAAAGGCCCTTAGAAGTAGCTTTAATTGCATACAAAAGCAGCATTACTCCAATTTGATTCCTTTCAGCTTAATAAAAATTACAATTTTTTTTTCATCAAATAATATTATACCTGCTTTGAGCAGCAGATAAAAATTGGCCAGTGCATCGATTCCTCATCTATGCTATACAACGCGAATGGACTGATCCCCCTGCTGCCGTCAGCAGTTGTCCGAATACCCAAATTTAATTGGATGCAGCCTCTGTTTAGCTGAAAATTTTCCACTTGGCAGCTTCAATTTTTCAGTCGAAGGATGTTGGGTGGGAGGGGGCTGGCAGGACCACCCACTAAGCGAATTTCAGCCAGTTCACCTAGGACTTGGCTGAAATTCAAACACTGTATACTTATTGGTGCTATTTGACAGTGCTATGTAAATCTATGTAAAGAAAGGAGAGGCAAAAATACAAATTATTTATGTCGGAACTATGGTGAAGAAAGAAATACATTCTCATAATTTCATATGGATGTTTCAAACTAAATAAGCCCCAGAACAAAGGTTCGATTCTATACACATCACATAAGTCTACAGAGAGATCCTGCATTTTTATCACCCTGTTGGAGGTCTGTAAATAGGCTGTTTGCTGAACTGGGAATATAAAAGCCAATGATAAATATATTTTATGGTTTCTAAACAGAATTATTTGAGGAGCCTTGGATTAAAGGTAAAACTCTGAGACACAGCAAACACAACTGCTTTTTGCACGGTGAGAACATGCCATCTTAAAACAAGGTCTAATGAGAAAGCCTTGGGGGAATGTTTACCAAGCTGGAAAATTCTAAGATGCATTTGTAAACAGACAAAGTTAGTCAACAGCTAGATTACCACCTCAAACTCCTCATCATTTAGACCCCTTTCACACTGGGACATTTTTCAGGTGTTTTGCGCTAAAAATAGGGCCTGTAAAGCACCTGAAACTCCCCCCAATCCTCCCCAATGTGAAAGCTTTCACACTTGCAGGACAGAAAAAAAAAAGTCATGCAAGCTGCATCTTTGGGGCAGTGGGGGAGCGGTGTATACACCGCTACTCCACAGCCCCTGCTCATTGAAATGAATGGGCTCTTAACCCCTTGTTAACCACTTCTTAGGGGTTAAAAGTGCCGCTATAACAACAGTAAAGCGCCGCTAAAACTAGCGGCGCTTTACCGCTACTGCCCCGACGCTCCAGTGTGAAAGTAGTCTTAGGAATATAGCTCAGCCATTATTTTAAAATCTCTGGGAATAGAATACAATGTCCATGGTTCATAATATGTCAAAAGGGAACTATGGAATTTTTGTTTATGTGTTTAGGATAATATTGTACTGAGAATCGCATCATATCTGCATATATATAAAAGTGTATAATTATAAGACTATAACCTCATGTATTATATCCTATGACATAGATTTAAGTCGTGATTGTATTGTCTGCTGACATAATAATCATCTAGTATGTAATATGTATTAATCTGATTAGAAAGATCTCTTATATAAAGATAGTTAAATAAACAAATTATTGTGTTTAGAAATATATATCCATATGGTTTTCTTCTTCTACATAGATATATAATTAATCATAATATATAGTGACGTTATGCGAGGCGCAGTAGTAGACAAATGCTATATGTGGCCCCACATGTGTTCATTTTGAGTGGACTAAGATGGAATCCGGTCCAGGTGTTACAAGCCACCTTGGCAGGCTTGGTTCTGGACAGGATTTTGTGACCCTCTTGAGTCCAGTCTCAGCTGGGGTTTAAATAACCAGGAAGTGAGCAAAGGTTTGCTCTACCCTGGGACATGGAGCTTTTGTGTTTTTGAACTAAACAAAAGGTTTGCTGTAACTCTGCTTTGTGGGTGTTTGGGAGGAGCCCGGCTCCACTCAGAGGTATCCTGATTTGTTTAGTTTAGAGCCTGGATGACAAGGATTTATTTTATGTTTTGTTTTAAAAATGCAACCTTTGCTCTAATAAACCTGGCTGCAAGCTAGATTTTAAAGAAACTGCTGTCATAACTACATTGTTCCCAGGTAAGGTGATCCCCACAAGACTTAATCCCTCACAATATATATAGGTAAAACATCTATTCCTAATCAATATAATTGTCTTTGAACTATTGATGCATTAGAAATGTATACTCATCTAATAGCGTTACCAGATCTCCTAACATTACATATATATATATATATATATATATATATATATATATATATATATATATATATTGTAAAGTTCGGGTGACCAGCTAGATCGCAGGACACAGGCTTTGCAACCAAAGGAACATTTATTGAACTTAAATAGCTTCACAGCAGCAAAACAACAGAAATAAATATAAGTCTCACCGACTTGCACGGTTCAGAACTGCTATCGCAAGTAATCAGTCCTTGGGTTTCTCCAGTGGGTAACCTCCCCTGCTAGCTGGGTTCCAGATAGGACACTGCTATGCCTTTCCACAGCTGCAACACCATCCACTGTTCACCATTCACAGTCTCCTCCAGACTCCTCCACACCACCAACAACTTCCTGTCTCGCTTAATCACTTCAGCCCCGTAAGGATTTCACACTTTAGGTCCAGAGCACTTTTTGTGATTTACCACTGCGTCGATTTAACTGACAATTGCGGTCCTGCGACGTTGTACCCAAACTTTCTTTTGGTGGTATTTGATCACTGCTGCGTCATTTCTGATCGCCGCTATAAACAAAAGAAGAGCTACAATTTTGCAAAAAAATAACAAATTTCTTACTTTTTGCTAAAATACATGTGATCACAGCCCTTCCCCCTCTCACAGAACGGAGATCCGTGTTTACATGCATGGATCTCCGTTCTTTCACTGCGGTTAGGCATCGTGGGTAGCCAGCGGAGATCGAGTCCACCCTACCCGCTCCCTGCCCCCCCGGACACAGTGAGCATGCGAGCATGCCTCCGGCTGCGCTTACAGTGCACGATCTCGTAGCCGCCGTCATATGACGGCGGTTTGCGATATCGAGCCACCTTGTCGCCGTCAACCTGCGGTTGGTGGTCGGCAAGTGGTTAAACCTACTTCCTCTGACCAGTGAGTTAACCTTTTTTGTTCTCTTAAAAAGGGACCACAGTCCAAACAGAGGGGAAATATAGCATCCTTCTGGGACCCAGCCACGGCGTCCTGTACATATGCCCCCCCTCTGCCCCATGACGCCAAGGAGGTGGAGGCAACAATGGAGCTCAAACAATGGACTCGGGAAAGGGCATCTGCATTTTGATGCAGTCTCCCAGGCTTATGCTCCACTACAAACTTAAATTCCCGGAGTGCCAGGAACCAACGAGTAATCCTGGCATTAGTCCCTTTACCTTGTCTCATCCATGTTAAAGGGGCATGGTCCGAAAACAGCCTGAATCTCCTCCCCAAGACATAATATCTAAGGGATTCTATAGCCCACTTAATGGCCAGACACTCTCACTCAACTATAGCGTAATTTTTCTCCGCTGGTGTCAACTTCCTACTGAGGAAGACTACTGGGTGCTCCTCGCCATGGACAACCTGTGACAGAACCGCTCTCAACCCTACATCGGAAGCATCAGTCTGGACAATGAACTCTTTTGAAAAAGGTGCTATCAGGACAGGGTGTTGGCACAGTGTGGATTTGAGCCCAAAAAAAGCCTTTTCGGCATCTGCATTCCACTCAATCAGGACCGTTTTCCGACCCTTAGTTAGATCGGTCAGTGGGGCTGCCAATGTGGCAAAGTTGGGTACAAACCTGCTGTAGTATCCCACCATGCCCAGGAATGGTGGGATACTACTACTCTGTATAGCCTCTACCTTTCTGACCTGAGGTTTCACCAGCCCTTTGCCTACAATATACCCCAGGTATTTCACCTCCTCCATTCCCAAAGCACATTTTTCAGGGTTTATTGTAAAGCCCTCCTTCCAAAGGGAGTCCAACACAGCCTGGACTTTGGGCAAGTGTGATTCCCAATCTCTGCTAAAGATGACTATGTCATCCAAATATATGGAGGCATACTCTCGGTGGGGTCGTGAAATCCTGTCCATTGCTCGCTGGAACGTGGCTGGAGCAGTTTGTAGTCCAAAAGGCCTTCTTTTGTACTGAAAACTCCCCTCTGGGGTAGAAAATGCAGTTTTCTCTCTAACAGCCTTAGTCAACAAGATTTGCCAATATCCCTTAGTAAGGTCTAAAGTAGTGATATACCTGGCTGGATCTAGTCTCTCAATAAGCTCATCTACCTGGGGCATGGGGTAGGCATCAAACCTTGAAACTTCAAGTTTCCGGAAATCATTGCAGAATCGCAGAGTCCTGTTGGGCTTTGGTACCAACACAATCGGGCTCGACCATTCACTCTGCGATTTTTCAATGATCCCCAGGTCCAACATCTTCTTCCCTTCCTCTGAAACGGCCTTCCTTTGAGTCTCTGGAATATGGTAATGCCGGACAAAAACCTTGACTCCTGGTTCCGTAATAATATCATGCTCTACGATATTAGTTAGACCTGGTAAGTCTGAAAATGTTTCTTTATTTCTCTGAAAGAACTCGTTGGCTTGCTGACTTTGGATTTTAGACAGGGTATTTGCTACTTGGACACTCTCCACCCCAACCTGAGGCTTGAGTCTTTCACCAGCCAGGGAGGTCACCGCTTCCCTGTCCGTCCATGGCTTTAACAAGTTCATGTGATATATCTGATACGGTTTCCTCTTGTCTGGCTGGTGCACTCTATAATTTACCTCCCCCGTTTTTTCCACCACTTCAAAGGGACCTTGCCATCTGGCCAAGAATTTACTTTCCACAGTAGGGACCAACACCGTTACTCGATCCCCCACTTGGAAGTGTATTATTTTATCAGCTCTATTATAGACCCGCCGTTGAACCTCCTGGGCATTTTGCAAATGTTCCTTGACCAGTGGCATCACGGTTAGGATCCTTTCCTGCATTTGGGAGACATATTCAAGTACACTCTTATGCTTAACAGGCTCACTTTCCCATTCCTCATTAACAAAGTCAAGTAGTCCGCGAGGTCTCCGCCCATACACCAACTCAAAGGGTGAAAACCCAGTGGAGGCCTGGGGCACTTCTCGGATAGCAAACAGGAGAGCTGGTAACAGGCAGTCCCAGTCTTTCCCATCCCTTTGTACCACTTTCTTGAGCATAGACTTCAGAGTCTTATTAAAGCATTCTACCAAACCATCCATTTGGGGATGGTAGACTGATGTGCGCAGCTGTTTAATCCGGAACAGCTTACACACATAGGCCATAACCCTGGACATGAAAGGAGTGCCCTGGTCTGTGAGTATTTCCTTAGGAAAACCAGTTTGTGTGAACAACTGGAATAACTCCCGGGCTATCGCCTTAGAGGAGGTATTCCGCACGGGTAGCGCCTCAGGATATCTGAGTGAAGGCATCGTGAAACCAGGGAGACGGATATTAACTCCAGGATAAGTTTTCCTATCGTTACCTATATCACCCAGGGAACCATTTTAGACGAGCTCCAGTGAGGATGTATGACCACTAGGAGCTGATACGGTGGGCTATAGGACTCCGCGATGGGCACGCCTTATGGAGGAGATTCCGCTATCGGGCCCTCAATAAGGTCAACAAGTGTGTTTGACCAAAAGGATTCCTTTATGAGTGTCTGGTCCCGTGAGGAAAGTACAGGTCCCAATACCGGATACACACATTCGACAAGGC
>BLSH010401125.1:9552-23957 GCA_018402905.1 Glandirana rugosa | reverse complement strand
AGGATTTAATGCAGAAAGCTGTCACAGATCGCCCCCCACAGAGTGCACCAAGCACACTGATACCCCTGTCCCCATACCCACAAGTGTCCCCATAAAAAAGTCCCATCTGTATGTCCCCCATCACATCTGTCACCATACACAAAACATATGTCACAGTCCCCAAAACATCTGTATGTCCCTGTCACATCTGTCACAGTCCCCAAAACATCTGTCTGTCCCCGTCAAATCTGTCACCATACACAAAACATCTGTATGTCCCCATCACATCTGTCACAGTCCCCGTCACATCTGTCTGTCCGCAAACACCAAATAAACCCCGATTTGGGTTATTTTTACCAAAGAAATGTAGCAGTATAATTTTTGGTCAAAATTTATGAAGCGAAATTACTTATTTGCAAAATTTTATAACAGAAACGAAGAAAAATGCACTGTTTTTGAAAATTTTCATTTTTTTTAATTTATAGCGCAAAAAATAAAAAACCCAGGGGTGATTAAATACCATCAAAAGAAAGCTCTATTTGTGTGAAAAAAATTATAAAAATTTCATATGGGTACAGTGTCGCATGACCGCGCAATTGTCATTCAAACTGCAACAGCGCTGAAAGCTGAAAATTGGTCCGGGAAGGAAGGGGGTTTAAGTGCCCAGTATTGAAGTGGTTAAGCACCAAGTTTTTCACCACCCCCACCTCTTGAGTACCTGTGCCCCATGCTGAGGAGATGGACACAGAGATGAGAGGGTATTCTCTAGTGTCCCCGTGAATGCACACCACTAGAGTTGAGCGAACCCGAACTGTAAAGTTCGGGTTTGTACCGGACTTTATGGTGTCCGTGTCCCGAACATT
The DNA here is from genome assembly GCA_018402905.1 of Glandirana rugosa. Classification (NCBI taxonomy): domain Eukaryota; kingdom Metazoa; phylum Chordata; class Amphibia; order Anura; family Ranidae; genus Glandirana; species Glandirana rugosa. Next base: position 23,115 of record BLSH010401125.1, on the reverse strand, counting down.
TGAGGAAAAGTCCGGGTTTGGGGTTCGGGTATTTTTTCATGCCTTTTGATTAGCTGCAGGGCAGCCAATCAACAAACGTTTCACTCGTTTGCCCTTAGAAGCCATCACAGCCATGCCTACTAATGGCTTGGCTGTGATTGGCCAGTGCATCATGTGACCCAGCCTCTATATAAGCTGGAGTCACGTAGTGCTGCATGTCACATCATCTCATACTAGTGTAGGGAGAGGATGCTGCTGCTGGTGTGAGGGACAGATTAGCGCTATAAAATCATCTCATACTGGTGTAGGGAGAGGTTCCTGCTGCTGGTGTGAGGGACAGATTAGCATTATAAAATCATCTCATGCTGGTGTAGGGAGAGGTTCCTGCTGCTGGTGCGAGGGACAGATTAGCATTATAAAACCATCTCATACTGGTGTAGGGAGAGGTTCCTGCTGCTGGTGCGAGGGACAGATTAGCGTTATAAAATCATCTCATACTGGTGTAGGGAGAGGTTCCTGCTGCTGTTGTGAGGGACAGATTAGCTGTCACGTACCTGGTGGTCGAGTCTGACTTGTGCAGGGGACAACCTTTCTTGCGGCCCTGGTTCAAGGACCCCTGGTAGTGGTGCACAGGGGGGCACGAGGGCTGGATATAGTCTCTGATGGCAGCTGAGAATCCGCTGGAGCTTGTGCAACAGCAGGGTAGTGATGCAGGCCGGGTCGTTAACAGGCTGGTGGTGAAGTAAAGAAGGATCAGGCAGGCGGGCGGTTGAGTTCAGGCAGGGTCAGCAACGTACGGGCAACAAAGGTACAAAAGGAGCAGGAAAAGAGTAGTCGTAGACAGGCCGAAGGTCAGGGCAGGCAGATAGCAAACAAAGTCCAAGGGGAGCTGGGGTCACAGATACAGGAAGTCACTTCAGAGTAGCTCACGGGTCACAGGATATTGGAACGCTGTAGAAAAGACAGCATCTGCTGCAGGTTCTCCCAAGCTTCAAATATGGCCATCTGGCGCCACTTCCGGCGCGTGCGCACGGAGGCGCGCGAACACGCACAAGCGCGCGCGAACTCGCACAAGCGCGCGCGGCCGCGCACATCCGCAGAAGATTGCAAAAGGCACCCATGACACCTAACATTGCCCCCCCGAGGGGCAGCCTCCGGATGCCCAACTGGGCCCTCTTGGTCGGGTGTCTTCTCCAAAATGCCCTGATTAGCTCTCTAGCATGCAGGTGATTCTCCGGTTCCCAGGAGCTTTCTTCAGGCCCATAGCCTTTCCACTTTACCAGAAATTGGATGATGCCCCTTCTTCTCCTGCAGTCGAGGATAGTCTCCACCTCAAATTCCTCCTCTCCGTCCACCAAGACCAGTTTTAGAGGGGCTGTGTTGCGCCCAGGGAAGAAGTCCTTGACCACAGGCTTGAGCAGGTTCACGTGGAAGACCGGCTGAATGCGGAGTGATGCGGGTAGATCCAAATCGAATGCGACCTTGTTAATTTGTTTCTTTACTGGGAAGGGCCCAATGCATTTTGGCCCCAGTTTCCTGGAGGATATGAACAAGAAAAAAACCCCTAAATGGGACTTAAATGGGAGGACCAACTCAATAAGAGAGGAAAAATGTGCGTATATAAAACATAATCAACATTTATTAATGCAATTAAAAATAGTAATCAAAAATACACAATAAATCAAGCCAAAATTGAACAAGTACACATGATGACAGCAAAACACAGAAAACGATGTCCCCAATGGGGTCCGGAGACGACATAACATGAAAAAAATTAGTTAAAAAGGACCACTGATCTGCCACACTGGAGGGGGCAGAAGAAGACCCAATGCATTTCGATGTTAGCAAGTAGATATCTTCCTCAGGGGTAAGTGATCAATGTATTAAAAACAACACTATCATCTAAATAGACAAAAAAGAGAGAAAACAATGTGTAAATAATAATAACAATAAATAATATTATGCTGTCCCAGAAACCTCATGGAATGGAATACTGACCTGAAGCAGCAGGATACTTAGCATAATTTAATGAAGCGGTTGGGAGTCATCCACCTGAATAAGAGATATTCCGTAATCTGGAGGTTATGAAGTTTAAGTTTAGTCACTGGCAGATGCAAAAAAAAAAGGGGGAGAAAAAGGCAATAACCAGAATACACAATATACTGCAAGGCGAAACCAGTTGCATAAGCAATGGCTGTCAAGGTTTATGCAAGATAATATAGTAGGTGAATAGTTACCGGTAGCAAAAAAAAAAATGGTATATGCCAATATGCTCTAATAGGCAACAACCTATAATACATACCAGAATGATAGAAATAGAGCAGGGACTGCACAAGTGGGATATATGAATGAATGTTGCACTTGGATGAGGGGATCAACTGATGTACAGTGCATGAAGGAACACAGGACGGTACTCTGTGTGTTGAAAACAAACAGCATGGTGAGGGCCTGCGCACGTAAATATGTCGAAAGACACAGGCAACTAAAAAGGATTAAAACCACCGGGGCTTACCTGTAGAGCAGGCAGGTGGACAAAGGATAGTGTCACAGAATGTATCTGTACTGGGGCTACCCCAAAGGGGACACCACACTCGGGTATCCAAACCGTACCCACCCCAAATGGGGAAAACAGGAAGACAAAATATCTATAATAAATAAAAACAAAACAAAACAAGAAATCAGGCACAATATGTCAAGCTGAGTGCAACCCACTGTCGGCGTCCAGGGCAAATAAGCCCCAAGAGCCCCCAGTTGACTGAAAACGAATATCCCGTTCATACCAAGGGGATCCCAGTCTCACCTCAGAAGCAGTGCCAGTACCCACAACCGTCCTTGAAGCCACCAGTGTGTTCAACCCTGGGTGGATAGCGAGTGCAGTGGCACCCATTAAATCCTCCCAGGGATATGCCGAACAACCAATCCAGGAATGGATTGTATGTTGCCTTCAGGTGGCACTCGTTAAAAACGGCGCCAAAATTGCCTAAAGGGCAAGCATAGTAGGGAGGTGGAGACGCAGTATTGCTGCTGTCTGCAGCGAACTGCCAACCGGGATCAACTAAGGCTGTAATGGCCGGCGTGTCGCTGTCTGCAGCGAACTGCCAACCGGGATCAACTAAGGCTGTAATGGCCGGCGTGACGTCAGTACGTCAGCCACACAACGCGGCCGAGAGCCGACCGTTTGGCACACACAGTGATCCATACCAGCGAGAGCCGCCCGGCTGACACGAAGGGACACAACACAACACCATGCACCCACGCAAGCCAGAGGAATGCAGCGCCAACTGCAGGACACAACGACAGAGGCTGCTAAAGCCAGAAAGAACACGTGACTCAATAACAAATGGCACGATGGTATCCCCTTATAAAAAACAAGGGGAATATTGCACCATCTGGAGGCCAAAAAAGTAATGAACAAAAAAAAAAATGAAAAATATGTGAAAAACATGAAAAAACTATAAAGAATGAGGGAAATGAAAAATATGTGAAAAAATGTAAAAACTATAAAAAAATGAAAACAATGAAAAATATGAAGAAAAAAAAAAAAGGAAAACCCTGAAAGCATATACCAAGAAGTGACTAAATGGCAACAGATAAGCTAAAGGGGTAGTGATCCATTCCATGAAAGACACCACACCTGTGTCAATTATTTATATTCAGGAAGCAGCTTTGATGCATAGGGAACCTAGACATAGAATACTTTCATCAATAAAGAGAGGAAAGAGAAGAAAAGTTGATGATGAAGAGACTGGATACATTTTTGAAAGGGATTTGGAACATGGGGTTAAAAGGGGATAGGTGTGGCTATATATGCTTAATGTATTAATCCAGCTCAGGGCCACCAGATGAAAAACCTTCTAAAAAGGGTTTGTACGAGATGGCTTCGTTGAGGCCAGGATACATTGTGGCCCGCAGATGGAAAATCCATCTCTGTTCTTTCTGAAGAATGGTTTTATTGAAGTCACCCCCTCTATCCCCCATATGGACTCTATCCAAGATCAAAAAGGTGACCTTGGGGAAAAGGCCCTAGTGTTGTTTGATTACATGTCTCCCAAGGGGTAAATCACTAATACATTTTTTCATAGTCACAATATGTCTGTGTGCACGTATGCGAAAATTGTTGATGGTTTTGCCAACATAAAACGCTGCGCATTCGCAAAGAAGGAGGTACACGGCCTCCTTTGTGTTGCAATTCGCGAAGTGCTTGGGTCTATAAGGTTGACCATTCGGTAGAAAGGTCGAGTGGGTATTGATGAAATGACAAAAATTGCAACCCCCACATTTAAATGTTCCAAATCTTTTACAGGGATCTTTTTTACCCCCGATTTTGAACTCACTACAAGTGAGGATATCTTTCAAGGATCGTGCTCTTCTGTACGTGAAGGCAGGGTTCTCTGGAACAAGTGAACCTATGGTGGGGTCTGCATGCAACAAGTGCCAATGTTTCTGAACAATCTTTTTAATTTTGTCCTGTTGTCTGGAGTATCTTGTTATGATCCAAAGTGGATCAGTGTCATGGCGTTTTGATTTCGGATTGTAGAGTAAATCGTGCCTATTCCTTGTGTATGCCTTTTTGAAGGCCTTCTTGAGGCAGGTATTGGAGTACCCCCGAGCCCTGAGTCTATCTCTGAGTAGGTCAGCCTCGCTTTTGAAGGTCTTATCATCTGTGCAATTCCTGCGTAACCTAAGATATTGGCTGTATGGAATTGAACGGACGAGGGGTTGAGGGTGGAAACTCTCTGCATGTAACAAAGAGTTGCCATCTGTAGGTTTTCGATAAAGACTATTGGTGAGAAGACCATCTTCTCCTTTGAAAATGCTCATGTCCTAGAAGGTGATCTTTCTTGAGTCGTGGCACATGGTAAATCTTAGATTGAAAGTGTTTGCACTTAGGGCGCGCAGGAAAGGGTCAAGATTATCGATTGATCCATCCCACACGACAAAGATATCATCAATATATCTGTACCAAAGGACCACGTGACTCAGGAACGGAGACATCGCTGCCGACTAGTACAGAGAAAGTTTCCACTCCACCAGGTACAGATTGGCGTAGGATGGGGCACAACAAGTCCCCATCGATACGCCCTACACCTGGAGATAGTGGGAACCATTAAAAAGAAAAAAATTGTGGTTGAGCACAAAGTCCAGTGCCTCCATCAAAAAATTTACCTGTTTGCGTTCGAAGCGACTGTTTTGGAGTAACACCCGTCTGATGCTTGCTAGACCCTTGTCGTGTGGGATGGAGCTGTATAAAGCCTCCACACCAATGGTAACCATCACCGAGGCGGAGGGAATGCACAGCATGTCAATGTTACGCACAAAATGTAGGTAATCTTGTATAAAGCTGGGTAGGTTGACAACACAGGGGCGCAGAAACTGGTCGATCCACCTGCTAAGATTTTCAGAAAGTGATTCGTTACCGGAGACAATGGGTCTACCGGTGGGGTGATGAAGGTTTTTGTGTAATTTAGGTAAACAATAAAAGGTGGGGGTGCGAGGCCAGGGGGTACAAATAAATTCCCATTCATCATTGGAGATCGTGCCTGATGCAAAAGCTGAATCTACCAATAGGTAGAATTTTTTTGTGAAAGCGATCAATTCGATTAGCTGAAATGTTGCAGTACCACTCTGGGTTATGGAGAATGGACATGCACATTTCGACATAATGTTTACGGTTTAAGATGACTACATTCCCCCCCTTGTCGGATGGTTTAATGACAATGGAGGAATTGTCTGACAGGGATTTGAGGGCCATCCTTTCCTCCTACGATATGTTGTCGCACGAGCTAGATTACATTTTTAATTTTTGAATTTCAGCACTGGTATTTGTTATAAATGCCAGTATACTGGCATTCAAATTGAGAGCCGGGAATTTGTCTGATTTCTTTTTTAGAGATATCGCAATTTCTTTTTGGGCATCCGTGCGATCAATATGCTCTAGTAGTGTGTCTAATTCAACACGGTCGATTAGGTCGGAGGGTTCATTCTCATCCATAAGTGCGAGCATCGCATCTATGGCCTCCAGCTCTTGTATCTCGAGGGTGAAATCTTACTTGTTATGTTTGGAATATAGTTGTTTCAACAACATCTTCCTAGCAAACAATTGAAGGTCCTTGATTACCTCAAATTTATCGATATTAGAGTCCGGGCAAAAACTCAAACCTCTACTTAGAACATTCATTTCTGCAGCTGAGAGTAGAACATCTGAAAGATTAACTACTGTGAGATTGTCGGTACCCAAATTGCATTGACTTACGAGTACATCGTGAGGTGCTTTCGTATGACCCCTAAAAATCATCATTATCCATTATTAATGTGGTGCTGGTGTTACTTAATGGTGTGGAAATCGAATCTTTAGCAAAGATAGTTGGATAAAATGTGTGTCTGTGAGAAGAATCAGATGAAGAGGAATACAAACCATCACCAGAAGAGTTACCTGTCACCGGGAGTGAAACTTCCTGTTGTGATGTTGGGTGAGAATTTGTGATGCGTTTATGTTCTCTCTCTTGGGAAGCCTCACTGCGAGATTCCCTTTTCGCTTTGCGAGTCTGCTTGGGTTTCTTGGAGGAGCCCTTAGAAGAAACAGATACTGATGAGATGGGGGAAACCTCTGAATCATAGTTATGGACCCTTATGTTTTTCTTTTGATTCAACCTCGTTCTTGGATGAGTTGGTCTCCAATTATAGGCCCTATTTTCCTTAAAGGCATTTTGGTCGCGATAAAGCTTTTTCTCTTTCTTCACCAGGACTTCCCTATTAAATTTTTCAAGATGATCATTTAATTCCTTTTCAAAATTAGAGTAGTTTACATGTTGTTTGAAATTGCCTAATTTGGAGGTAATTAATGGCCTCTATTTCCGTATCAAGATCTATTGATCTCTTTTGATATTCCTCGATTAAGAGGATCATCATATTTCTTGAACACCCAGACAGGATGTCCTCCCATTTCTTTTTGAAAGGGGCATCCAGATTATCCAAGGTTGGAAAGATTTGTATCCTCAAGCCGAAAGGGTTAATTTTCTGCTTGAGGTACTGTTCAAATGAATATATGTGCCAGTGGTTGAGAGATTTTTCTCTAGCAGTTTCCTCAAATGGAAGAAAGTAGATGACAGTTCAGTGTCTTTTTGTTCCCGTTGAGAGAATTCTCTATAGTATCCTGACATTAGGGTATCCCAACCATGTCCTGCGTATGTGGCCATCTCTAAGACAGTCCGATCTTGGCAACAAATTACGTACCAAATTAGTAGAAGAAATATACAGAGGCCAGCAAGAAATAATGGATAGCGGATAGGTATTTGCTACCCGGAATGAATGAGGGTTGTATTTCTTGGGCAATCCAGATTATTAGGACATAAAGTGGATTGGAGTTAGTCTATCGCCATCCCTGATAGTTAGATATGAACGAGAAAAAAAACCCTAAATGGGACTTAAATGGGAGGACCAACTCAACAAGAGAGGAAAAATGTGCGTATATAAAACATAATCAACATTTATTAATGCAATTAAAAATAGTAATCAAAAATACACAATAAATCAAGCCAAAATTGAACAAGTACACATGATGACAGCAAAACACAGAAAACGATGTCCCCAATAGGGTCCGGAGACGACATAACATGAAAAAAATTTGTTAAAAAGGACCACTGATCTGCCACACTGGAGGGGGCAGAAGAAGATCCAACGCGTTTCGATGTTAGCAAGTAGATATCTTCCTCAGGGGTAAGTGGTCAATGTATTAAAAACAACACTATCGTCTAAATAGACAAAAAAGAGAGAAAACAATGTGTAAATAATAATAACAATAAATAATATTATGCTGTCCCAGAAACCTCATGGAATGGAATACTGGCCTGAAGCAGCAGGATATTTAGTATAATTTAATGAAGCGGTTGGGAGTCATCCGCCTGAATAAGAGATATTCCGTAATCTGGAGGTTATGAAGTTTAAGTTTAGTCACTGGCAGATGCAAAAAAAAAAAAGTTTCCTGGAGGGGCAGGATAGCCTCAGATTCTTGGTTGATAGCCAGACCTATTGGCCTGGTTGCAGTTCCAATTCTCCTCGTCTTCCCTTGTCGAAAGTCTTCTTACTGAGTGCTTGGGTCTGGGAAAGAGTTTCTTGTAACCGTTTACTGTTTTCCTCCAGGAACTTGGTGACTTCTAGTACGGCAGTTACAGAACTCTCTGTTGGCAGGCCAGGTAAGAAGGTAGGGTGGTAGCCGAAGTTTGCACAGAATGGGGTTTGCTTGGTAGCAGAATGAATGGAGTTGTTGTATGCAAACTCGGCTACGGGCAGCAAGGAAATCCAATCATCCTGAGAGTAGGCAGAGTAGCAGCAGAGATACTGCTCCAGGGTTTGATTAGTTCTCTCCGTTTGACCGTGGATGATATGTGGAGGAGAAGGCAAGACTGATTCCTAAGGAAAAGCACAGAGACCTCCAGAAGCGGGATGTAAACTGTACTCCTCGGTCCGAGACTATGTTGCTGGGAATGCCATGAAGGCAGATCACCTCTTTGATGAAGATGTCAGCTGTTTCAGCTGCTGTGGGGGTGCCCTTCATGGGTATGAAGTGAGCCATCTCCGGGAGGTGGTCTACTACCACAAGGATGGTACTGAAGCCCACAGATGGAGGCAACTCCACTATATAGTCCATCGAGATCTGGGACCAAGGTCGGATGGGTAATGGAGTCAGCAGACCCCAAGCTTTAGACCTCTCAGTCTTACTCTTGGCACAGACAGGGCAGGCATTCACATTCACAACAGTCCTCGTTCAGGCGAGGCCACCAGAATGAGCGGGAAAGCAGCTCTGCCATCTTACGACCCCCAAAGTGCCCGGCTAGTTTGAGGTCGTGGCAGAGTTCAAGCGCTGCTAGGCGCAGCTCCTGCGGGATGAAGTCGGTTGCCTGACCGCCACCACAGCCCGTCCTTTATAGTGAGCCCTTGATCTGGCGGCATGGTGCGACCGACTAAGGATCGTGTGATCCGGGTAAGGAAGTCCTCTTGTGTCAGCAGAAAACTATTGGCAGGTAGCATGGTGTCTGGGGGAGAGGGATCTCCCGGGTCATGGAACATGCTGGACAGGGCGTCCAGCTTCACATTTTTAGACCCAGGCCTGTATGTTTTGTGCATTTGGAACCTCGAGAAGAATAGTGCCCACCTTGCCTGGCGAGGTTTAAGCCTCCTAGCGGTCTGCAGGTACTCGAGGTTCTTATGGTCTGTGAAGACCAGAACAGGGTGAGTCGCTCCTTCCAGGAGGTACCGCCATTCCTCCAGGGCAGATCTGATTGCCAGCAGCTCTCGGTCATCGACGTTGTAATTCCTTTTGGGGGGGTGAGAGCTTCCAGGAGAAGAAGGCAATGGGATGGAGCGTGGCCTTTGGGCCTCGTCTCTGAGAGAGAACTGCTCCCACTGCTGTCTCTGATGCGTCCACCTCAAGGACATAAGGCAGAGCCGGGTCTGGGTTTTTGAGGATGGGAACAGAAGCGAACAGTTCTTTAAGTCTTGTGAAAGCCTCTTGAGCTTCAGGAGTCCAACGGAAACGTGAACCCCGTTTCGTGAGCTGGGTGATGGACGCAATGACCGCCGAGAATCCCTTAATGAACTTTCTGTAGAAGTTTGCAAATCCTACGAACCGTTGGACATCCTTTCTGTCGACTGGCGCAGGCCAGTCTAAGATGGCTGAGACCTTCTGCGGGTCCATGGTTATCCATATAAATGTCAAAGCCGAGGAAGGAGATGCTGGTGCGTTCAAAGGCGCATTACTCCACCTTGGCGTATAGGCCATGTTGCCGAAGGCGGGCAAGCACACATCTCACGTGCCTGCGATGTTCTTACAGGGAAGGGGAGAAGATTAAGATATCGTCCAGATAGATCACTACAAATTGGTCAAGATAGTCTCTGAAGATCACCAGGTGTTGGAACGTAGCAGGGGCATTGCAAAGTCCAAACGGCATAACTAGGTATTCATAGTGACCAAACCTGGTTCGGTAGGCCGTCTTCCACTCATCCCCTTCCCGTATGCGGATGAGGCTATACGCCCCGCGGAGGTTCAACTTTATGAGCACGACTGCAGTTCCTAGCCTCTGGAAAGTGCGGGGACAAGAGGCAGGGGGTACCTGTTCTTGATGGTGATCCTGTTAAGATCCCGGTAGTCTATACAGGGCAGGAGGGATCGGTCTTTTTTCTCCACAAAGAAGATTCCTGCACCGGCGGGTGAAGTAGATGGTCTGATGAACCCCTTTTCCAGGTTCTCGTCAAGGTAGGCCTTGAGGGCCCCTAGCTCTACCTCAGACAAGGGGAAGATCCGACCGAAAGGGACCTCTGCTCCTGGCAGGAGGTCAATCGGACAGTCATATGACCTATGCGGTGGGAGGACATCAGCTCCCTTCTTACTGAACACGTACAGAAAGTCATGGTAAGGTACAGGTACAGTCAGGCAGATGTCCTGGTCGTGTTCAGTGTCCAGACAGAGTATAGATGATGGAGTCTCAGAAGGTTATGGCAGACAGTGCTGAAGGCAGTAGGGTGAACTGAACTGCACTTTCCCCTTGGCCCAGTCAATGTGGGGGTTGTGCATCCAGAGCCAGGGGAGGCCCAAAATGACTGGAAATAGGGGGGGGGTGCAATGGCGTCCAGCAGTAGAAATTCCAAGTGTCCCCCTTCCAACTTGGCAGGAAAAGGAATTGTCTCCTGAGTGACGTGGCTGGATTTAATAGTGGTTCCATCCGCCAGCTGGACGACCATGGGATGGTCCTTGGGTCGAAGTGGGATCTGGTGGTTGGCTGCAAAAGTGACATCAACAAAGCAACTGCAAGCTCCTGAATCGATAATTGTCTGCACCCGGGTATCCCCACTGGGAAGCTGTAGTGACAGAGAAATGAGCTTTGTTGCTTGGTATGTGCATCAGGCTTTCCAGGGTTGGAGTGGCCCGTTTGACGGCCTTAGCAGGGCAGTTCTTTACCAGATGCCCAAGCCCTCCACAGTATAGGCAGAGGCTGAGGACCATGTGTCTCTGGCGCTCTTCTGAGGTCAATGGTGGGCGGGGGAAACTGGTTTGTATGGGTTTCGGATGGGTCTGGTGGAACGGAGGAGGCGGCCGGACTGGAATCAGGACAGCTGGGATTTCTGGGATCGATCTGTATGGACTGATCGACCAGGGTGTCGAGGGTAGGAGGCACCCCAAAGCGAGCCAGCTCGTCCTTGAGCGGCTCTGAGAGGCCCAGCCTGAATTGATGATGGAGGGCCGCCTCGTTCCAGGCTGTGTCAGCGCTCCAGCGCCGAAACTCGGGAACGTATTCCTCCGCTGTGCGGTGGCCTTGCTGAAGGGGGTGAAGGGCTGCTTCCGCCGTGGCTGCTAAGTGGGGATCTTCATAGAGCCGTGCCATCGCTTGAAAAAGCTGGTCCAAACTGGTAGTCTCCGGGGCTTTCTGCTCCAATAGGTGATGGGCCTATGCTTGCGGTTCTTCCAAGAGCAGTGAAATCACCAGCCCCACCTTAGTCGCCTCCACTGAGAAAGTCCCGGGTTGGAGAGCGAGATACAACTCACATGAGGTACGAAAGCTCCGGAACTTCCAGCGGTCCCACGCAAACCGCTCTGGCAAAGGCACATCGGGCTCCATGGGCAGAGCCACAATGGTGCACGGAGAAGACTGATGGGGATCAGCTGAAACTGACATGGAGAGCTCCCGGATACTCCCTTCCAGATAGGTGTATCCCTCTTGGAGGGTCCTTATGGCGTAAGAGAGGCCAGCCAGTGCACACTCAGATCGTCCATGGGAGAGGTCCCCTGCGCAGACTCGGGCATGGCTGTATGTTACTGTCACGTACCTCGTGGTCGAGTCTGATTTGTGCAAGGGACAACCTCTCTTGCGGCCCTGGTTCAAGGACCCCTGGTAGTGGGGACAGGGAATCCTGGAGCACAGGGGGGCACGAGGGCTGGATATAGTCTCCGATGGCAGCTGAGAATCCGCTGGAGCTCGTGCAACAGAAGGGAAGTGATGCAGGCCGGGTCGTTAACAGGCTGGCGGTGAAGTACAGAAGGATCAGGCATGTGGGTGGTCGAGTTCAGGCAGGGTTGGCAACATGCGGGCAGCAAAGGTACAAAGGAGCAGGCAAAGAGTAGTCGTAGACAGGCCGAAGGTCAGGGCAGGTAGATAGCAAACAATGTCCAAGGGGAGCAGGGGTCACAGATACAGGAAGTCACTTCACAGTAGCTCATGGGTCACAGGATACTGGAACGCCATAGAACGGACAGCATCTGCTGCAGGTTCTTCCAAGCTTCAAATAGGGCTGTCTGGTGCTCCCGTGCGCACGCACGGATGCGCGCAAACACACACAGGGGAACGCGCACAGGCGCGCGCAACACCGCGGAAGACTGCAAAAGGCACACATGACCCCTAATATTAGCATTACAAAATCATCTCATACTGTTGTAGGGAGAGGTTCCTGCTACTGGTGTGAGGGACAGATTAGCGTTATAAAATCATCTCATACTGATGTAGGGAGAGGTTCCTGCTGCTGGTGTGAGGGACAGATTAGCTTTTTAAAATTATCTCATACTAGTGTAGGGAGAGGATCCTGCTGCTGGTGTGAGGGACAGATTAACATTATAAAAATATTATAAATTTGTGCTAAATAGTACATTTGTGTCCAGAATGAGGAGAGCGTCAAATAAGGGATGTGGTCGTGGTGCTGCTGGTGTTGGTGAAGCTCCTGTTGCAAGGAGAGGACGTGGTCAATCTGTGCCAAATACACACACAAGTGAAACACCATCCTCAGGTGCAAGTAGCCGACAGAACCTTCAATGTTATATGGTAGGCCCAAATGCCGCTCAACGAATGGTGAGGCCAGAACAAGTACAGTAGATAGTAGAATGGGTGGCAGACAATGCCTCCAGTTCCTTCACATTGTCTCCCACCCGGTCCCTTGCTGAAAGCTCAGAGTTGGCACCTAAACCCCATGGCCATCTGTCTTTCACCTCAGCCCCTTGTAAATCAGCCAAGCAGTCTGAGCCCCAAGTCATGCAGCAGCCTCTTATGCTTTTTGATGATTCTGCTGGTGTGCATTACGTGGGCCATACACATAGCCCTGCCCAGAAGTGGACATTGAGTGCACCGATGCCCAACCACTTCTGTTTCAGGATGAGGACATGGAAACACCACCGCAGCACGTCTCTGATGATGACGAAACACAGGTGCCAACGACTTTGTCTTCACCAACCCGTAGCCACGTGAGTTACAGGTGAAGACCCGTCCCGATACACATACCGGGTGCATTACGTGTGGTCGTCTTAGTAGTTTTTCGTATTCTCCGACGACGTACTGAACCCCGAGTCTGACGAACCGACTAAATGTTCCCCGACTCCACTTTCTGTCTACCGGTACCCCAAATCCACGGTTGAGACTCGAAAGTCGTTCCCTGGCCCACCCTCTGTTACACTTCCTTGACCTCCGTAACAGACGGTGGGTAAGATGATAGATGACATGAACAAGACCGGAGTGGTAAGCAACTCGCCGTAAACCCGGATGGTATATTGTAACTTCCAAGACAGCCGATGAACGTGGACTCCTACCACAAAGTGAACACACACAT
>BLSH010401124.1:99175-111285 GCA_018402905.1 Glandirana rugosa | reverse complement strand
ATGTTAAACGTCTAGGTGATAGAGACCTGGCCCCTGTCCGTTCGGGGGCCAACCGATGACCTTCGTAACTAGTTGCCACATCGTATTAGTGATACATTAACAAGAACGCGAGAGCTTCGAGATTACGACAAAATGGCTGTGTTAGAGAAAACAAAACTATATACACTACGCGTAGTTATGTTACGTCACAAACATAGACTACCTTGTGTAACTGAGTTATTTTCTTAAATTTTTCACTAGTCCCAGGAGGACAGGTCTGGAACCAAACCACACCCACACCCCCCTTGACGACATAACCCATCTGGACTTCGGTTTCCGGATCGGCACAACAGGTCCGAGACGCATGCAGACCGGCCCTCAATTGCAGAGCCTGGACAACACGGCTAGGCCTTTGGCTTCAGGTCTACCCAATACAGCAGTTCCCCCCACACCCACACCAAACCAAGGTCTGGACAGGAGGACCCTGATCACTTTTTAAATTCTTTTATTGAGTCAATGTGTTCCATCAGATACAAACACTGCATTGTATTGATGCGCATCACATATATCAAAACAAAAGAGATTGTGTCGGTAAAACAGCATTAGAGCTTCGAGAGCGCAAGAACAATTACATAGTGATTATGCTACACCGTTGATCAATGCTTCCAGTAGCCAACCGGGGGCTTGCCTGTCCCCGGTCCAGAGATAGTGGATCTGCAAATTGTAAACTGAACAGAACAGCTTGGAGGGTGGTGCAATCCCGGGAGTCCCCCCCCCCCAACACACCCGGCAGCTCGCCTGAGCCTGGGGCTGAAAAGAGCGACCCCCGGTGGTGCACCCCCCGTCTGGAACACTAGAATTTTTCCGCAGAAACCTTCAGTTGTTACCTATCACATAGAAACAAAACAATCAAAACCCAGAATACAGAAATAAAAGGGAAAATTAGAAAAAGGAAAGGGGGCGGAGAGGGTAGGAAGAGGAGGGAAAAAAAGGGGGTGGGGGGCAGGGGTTCTCACGTCAAGGGGAGCAAATAGGTCATCTACACATAGAGATCGTAAACCCATCGGGGTTATGCAAGATAGACTGTAGTGATAGAGTTAGTCAAGCTACTTCTCGCAGGTAGGCCTCCGTTCCAGTAAAGTATCTCCAGGGTCTCCATTTTTCCCTGAACTGTTCCTGTTGGATAAGGAGGCGGTCAGCTCCTCCATTCGGTGAATGTGGTTAATCCTGGAGAACCACAAGGTCCTAGTCGGGGCTGGGTCTTTTTCCACAATGCCGGCACACATGCCCTCGCCGTGTTGAGTAGCTGCATTTTTTATATTTACGGAGAGACATCTCCGTCAGGTGAAGAAGACAAGCGGATGGGTTGCTTTCTAGCTCGACCGTGGTTAGGCTTTTGATGGTAGCTGACACCTCCTCCCAGAAGGGTCGTAAGGCGGGGCAGGACCAGAATATGTGAAGGATCGTGCCCCTCTCTGCACTGCACCACCAGCACTCGTCTGGAGTGGATCTATTCATCTGATGGAGTACCCGGGGTACCCTGTACCATCGGGTGAGGATCTTGTGAGGGTGTGAATTGCCTGTCTAGGTCCCTCTCCCAGCGCCGAACAAAGTTCGGGGGCTGCTTCCCAGCGGAAGCCAACAGAAACCCATATAAAAGAGCCAAGGTATGCCTAACGGTTCCCCTGCCTTACAGAGCATCTCGAAGGGGGTGAGGTCGCGGTGTTCGTAGCGGGCCCTCCTTAGGGACTGCAAAAAGTGTTTAATTTGGTAAGAAGTTAGGTTATCGATTGGGGGATCCAGCAGCTCAGCTATGTTTACCAGGCAGGGCAGTCCGCCCCCTGGCCACACATCACCCACCCGTGATTTCCCTTGTTGCGCTATCCTCCTCACCCCTCTACTCGTCAGGCCCGGAATGAAGTCTGGATTACCGATGACCAGAGTTATCGGTGATGGAAGTGGGGCGAGGTCTGAAGAATGGAAAATTGCTCCCACCACCTCCAACGTCGCCCTGATCAACAGATGCTCTCTCATGTCCTCCAGGGGCCGTGACTGGAGTCAAGGCAAGGATAAGAGGGGCAGGGAGGCCTCTTCAATTTCCACTGCCCCCCATTGTTTAGTGTCAGCATTACAGTGCCAGTCCACCACCTATGAGAGGTGTGCGGCTTTGAAACAATTAAACAAGTCGGGGAACCCCAGGCCCCCTTTCACCTTTGGAAGCGAAAGGGTCTGCAGCTTGATTCTGGCTGACCTGCGGGACCAAATAAAATCCCGGAACAACGCCCTTAGTTGTTT
This sequence comes from Glandirana rugosa, assembly GCA_018402905.1. Classification (NCBI taxonomy): domain Eukaryota; kingdom Metazoa; phylum Chordata; class Amphibia; order Anura; family Ranidae; genus Glandirana; species Glandirana rugosa. The sequence continues at coordinate 109,011 of BLSH010401124.1, read as the reverse complement.
GAAGAACCCAGACAGGATCCGAATCGGGAAGGCTTGCAATACGAATAAGATCCTCTGGAGGATGGTCATCTTGACCGCTCCGCAGCGCCCTAACCACTTCAGAATCAGTGTATGCCAGAGTTGAAGTTCTGCTTTCAGTTTGTGAAGTAGGGGGATGTAATTGGCCATGTACAAGTCTGCCGTGTCGGGGGTAATGTGAATCCCCAGGCACTCGTCCAATTAAACGTGAAGAAAGATCAGGGTCTGTGGACTTTGGACAAAGGGGATGTGATATTTAGGGCAGCTGACTTGGCCACATTAATCTTATAGTTTGAGAGTTCCCCATAGACCCGTAATGCCTCCAAGATGTTCGGCAGGGAGATTCCTGGGGAGGACACAAAGATCAAGTCGTCAGCGTAGGCTGCAAGCTTATGGTGCCCTGAAGGTTTCTGTAGCCCCCTGATATCGGGATTCCCCCTGACTGAGCAGAGGAAGGGTTCCAGAGAAAAGATAAAGATGATCGGGGACAAAGGGCAGCCCTGACTCATCTCATTCCCCAAAAAGAAGTAGTCAGACCGCCAGTCGTTGACCCTTACTGACGCCGAGGGGCAAGAGTAAAGGGTAAGAATCCAGCAGAGCATGTTAGGGCCCAGTCCAATGTGTGACAGGGTGGCCCACATAAAGTGCCAGGCCACCCTGTCAAAGGCTTTCTCTGCATCAGTCGAGAGAAGCATAAACGATTCCTCAGACCTGCGAGGATAGTGTATGAGATTGAGCACCCGGATGGTGTTATCGCGTGCCTCTCTCAGGGGCACAAAGCCTGCTTGATCGAAGTGCACTAGTGTCGGTATGTGTGGGAGAAGCCTGTTCAATATAATTTTTGAGAAGAGTCCCCTCACCCTTTAACACTTTATACAAAGTCAGAAAATGTGGAGTCAGAATAGAGGCAAAAGTCTGATAGTAAGTCAGAGTGAAGCCGTCCGGCCCGGGGGCCTTATGCGGTTTCGACTGAGCCAGGGCTGCACCAAACTCTTCTGCTGAAATCTCGGCTTCCAGAGCCTCTGCAATCTCCCGAGTCAGAGTTGTCATCCCAGACGCTTCAATGTATTCCCTGGCAGATGTCTCTCGGCCTTCTATGTCAGCCTGGGAGACGTCAGGGTGCAGGTTATATAACCGTCTATAGATATCACAGAACTCCTGTGCAATCCCCTTGGAGGTGTGTATTCTAGTCCCCCGACTGCCAACAATATGGGTAATGAATGTGCACCTCTTCATTTCACGCAGAGCTCTGGCCAACATTGAGCCGAGTTTATTCGCAAATTCAAAGATCGAGCGCCGTGCCCATGCCCACAGTTTGTTGGTAAAGCAAGGCATTGAAAGCCTCCCTGGCCTGGGAATGGACTTCCGCCTGTGACCTTTTGTGTTGCAGCTCAAGAGAGCACACCGGAGAGGTGAGCTGGTTTATTTGGCTTGTCCTGTCCCTCTTCCTCTGAGCCCCCGTCTGATCAGCGCACTACGCACTTGTGCGCTTCCCAAATCGACGCAGGTGATGTGGATGGTTCGATATTGTTGGCAAATATTCAGAAAGCACCTGGACTGCTTCCTGAAGGATCTCAGGGACCTGTAACAGGGACTCAATGAGCCTCCAAGTGGGTGAGCTGACAGATGCCTCCCCCCAAAGCAACGTTATATGGATCGGTGCGTGATCTGAGAGGGATATAATATCCATCTGGGAGGAGGTGACTAGTGGAAGGTCCTTATGTTGCAGCAGAAAGAAATCAATCCTGGAGTACGTGCAATGCCCGAAGAATAATGGGTATAATCCCTATCTCCGGGATGCATGAGTCTCCAAGGGTCGACCAGGTTAAGGTTAAAGAATTCCATCTACAGCTTTTTAAGATAGGAGTACGTAAGGTGTGAAGCACCCCTGGAGACATCTAATAAGGGTTCTGGGGTGAAATTGAATTCTCCACCTAACAGGAAGAAGCCCTCCCAGAACTCCAATAAGAGACCAGGGCCCTCAAAAAGCCGAGCTGGTCTGAGTTAGGGAGGTACACATTTGCTAGGGACAGTGTCTCCAATCTTCCCCTTCACCAATAGGTAACGCCCCATGGGGTCAGCCTGCTCCTGCAGAAAGGTCCATGGTACCGACTTGGCCAACAGAATACTAACCCCCTTTGACCGGGCCAAAGGCGATGGGGTATGATACCCGGTAGGAAAGTCCCTGTTGGAGAGCCTGGGGATAGCCTGCTGCTTGAAGTGTGTTTCTTGGAGGAACACTACCTGCGAGTGCAGCTTTTTGAGATCTGACAGAAGTCTGGATCTTTTCTCTGGGTTAGCCAGACCCCTCAAATTTAGGGATGCGACCTTATACTCTGTCCCACGGGGACGAGATTGTGCAACCCTTGGAGACATTTTACCGTGAGCCCCTGCCTAGGGGAGGAGAGAAAAAAAAGGGAAGGGGGGCGGAAAGGGAAAGGAGGGAGATCAGAGGAGAATGTGTACAGAAAAGATCAGAAATACAGGCAGGGGGGAGCAGGGCCGAGAAGCAGAGTGCAAGGTCCGTACCCCGAGGGGAGGGAGAGGAAAAACCAGAGAGATGGGGGAATGAAAGAGGAAAGAAAGGGAAAAAGAAAGAAAAAGAGGAAAAAATTCTAAAATCGGCTCACTAAAGCCTTGCGCCTAGAGCGCAGACTACGGATGGGGCGTGAAAGGCTGACTCTGCAAATCAATAAGAGGCGTGTAGATAGGGAGAACCTGTAACACATCGTAAGCTAAAGACCTTAATCTACCATCGAGAGCGGAGTCTCCATCCCTCCCGAGGAGGGGAAGCACGAAGAGCTTGTGTGCCTGCACAATGGTGGGTACCGCCTGAGTAGTCGAGGGGGGGTGCACAACTACCCCCCCTCGTCTGCGCCCAGGCGCCCGGCCCCTATCATTTCCAATATTAAACAAAATATGACAGTTAACATATCACCCTGGGAGACCCATCCCTCCCCACCCACCCCGCCCAGAGGTCCCGGCCCCCCCAGCTGCCTGCCGATCCAACAAGAAAAATCAACTTGGGCATTTCCTGCCACACATCCCCCTGTGTAGAAAAAATAAAAAAAGAAGAGGAAGAATGAGGTAGGGTGGGGGAGTAAGGCATCCCGGCTCGAGCCTAGCAGAAGCAGTCATTTGGGTGCCGGCGGCGGGGGGAGGAACCAGAACCTCATCTCCCCAGCCAGGAACATATCACATAAACGATAACCTAAAGAGAACATGGCCGTGTGCACAACTGTTAACCCCTGTAGCATGCTAGCCAGTTTCACTGGGAGGCCCAGGCTCCCCCCCAGCTGCCCGCCAGGCAAAAAAGGGAGATATAAGGTGAACTATGCAGGTGTTATCAGGGCACTGTGTGCCCCCTGATTCCCCGGAAAACTAAAACAAGGGGGATCAGTGAACTGCCGTAGGGGGAGAGGGATTAGGAACCCCAGCCTACGTAGATGGCAACAAATATTTAGGCACAGCCCCTCTGGCCAAAAACACATCAAGCAAATTTAGAACACAATGGGAACAGGAGGCCAAATTAGCATCAACGCACACTGTACAATGTAGCCTGCCAGTCAGTGGCCCGGATCATCCGGGAGGGGGCCTGCATGCATGGAGCCAATATGTCTCTGAGAACAGGGCCAAACCCATATGAGATTCCTGAGGGAGGGGCCCCTTGGGGGTGCAGGCCCCCACCGACTGCTGGCCAGCAGGGTGGAAAGAAAAAACTCGGTGGGTCCAGAGCGGGCCCAGTTCAATCCTTATGTCAACTGTTCCTGTCAAAGGGGCAGATGGGAAAGAGTACAACTGCTCACGGTTCAGAGGTGGATGATGTTTCACTGGCCGTCGGCCGGGACCTGGAGAGTTTTCTGCGTCTTCTAGCTCTTTGTGGCCTAGGGGATGCAGGCCTTGACGCCGTCAGGCCGGAGAAGGTGGGGAAATCCAGCCAGTTAGGGATCACGACCTCCGGCTCCCCCAGGAAGGCAAATAGGTCTGATAGTTGGTCCGGCCATCTCAAAATAAACGTGCCGTTGCCTTTCTGGACAATGATGTGAAATGGGTGCCCCCAGCGGTACATGGCACTGGAGGCTCTAATTCGAGCAAATGCCGTAGGGTACCCCTCATCCTAAGTGTCATCTTGGAAAGGTCCGGAAAGAGTTTCACCGTGGCCCCATCAAAGTCTACTGGACCTCTGGCCCCGGCTCTGCTCATTATGTCCTCCTTGATGGTGTAAAAGTGCACTCTGGCCAAGACATCTCTGGGGAGGGTCGGGTCACCACCCCTGGGGTCCTGCACTCTATTCACCCGGTCAAGGTCCATAGTCTCAGTGGGGGGCTTATCTAGTAGGCCATTAAAGATAGCAGTGACTGTCGCCCGCAGGTCGCCCCCTGAGGTGGCCTCCGGCAACCCCCGCAGTCTAATATTGTTCCTCCTATTATGATTTTCGCTGTCGTCTATGGCCAGTTGCATTAGAATTAACTGTCATTGATAGTTGGTCTGGGCCTCCTCTAGCGCCTTGTCACCATGGCTGAGGAGGAGGCCTCCACCTCGGTGACCCGGGAGCACACCTGGTCAACTTGGTGCTTAATGTCCTGGATCCCCCTGGACAGGGTACTTACAATTGTCGCTGCCATCGCTGACATGTCTTGTTTGGTGGGGAGTAGGGAGAGCAAGTCTTGCCATGCTGCTGCAGATGGCGGCACTGATGGCGTCGCCGCTGACTGTTCCTGCTCTGAGGCTGGAGAGGGGGGTATCATCCACCGGAAGTAGCGGGGATATTATTGGGGAGTCCGGAGCCTCCGGGAGTCGCAGTGAATCTGAGGCTGAGGCTGAAGCCTGATGCACCTTCCCCGTCTTCTTCTGAGTGCCGGCGCCAGTGTTGTTGTTGCACGGCGGCGCCATCTTGGGCATCAGGGCCGGGGTCAGTGCTGCAGAGTTGCAGAGAAAATAGGCCGAAATGTCCGATCCCCGGTGAGCGGCTGGTGTGCCCTGTGATTTGTCTAGCATGGACATGAAAATACCGTGAGGTCCGACGTTTCTGAAAGGTTCTTTCTCCTGGACACCGCACGGAGCTCCTGGGCAAGCATCCTCACAGCGACATAGCTAAGCACGCCCGTGACCCTGATCACTTGACCTTCCTGAATGTGTATAATGTCTCCCAGCATACACCAGTGGCCAGGAAAATCCTACTGATTGGCTTGAAGAAGTGTGTATAATCATAACCTAGTTTCACTGCAGCTCATCATACTATTGTCAGATGTACCAATGACATCTACTTATAAAAGGGAGAGACTACAGCTACACTGAACTTAGGGGAACCCCAAATGACCAAATGGACTACAAATAAACCACTGCACTGGCAGAGAGCATAGTCTATTTAGTAAATCTACCGCAAGCTATCTATTTATCTATTTCCATCTGGTCAAGAGGCCGAAAGAAATTATTTTCATGACCCCACACATTATCCTACGTTAAGGAATTAATGTCATGTTTTTTGGGAAATATGCAGCATATTGCCAAGTTTGCTCCAGTGACGAGGAGGGAGAGGATGAGGAGGACACTGACTGTACTTGGGTGCCTGAGAGAAGAGAGAAGGAAAGTGAGGAGGAGGAAGAAGAGGAGGCACAACTCCAATGAGGCAGGATGTCCTCCACGGGCCAGCTTAAGGGCAGCCATCCTATTGCATCAAACCACAGAGCTCCACAGGTGCAGGGCGCTGCTGACTCCCCGCTGGCTTCCAAAAGTTCAATGGTGTGGGCTTTTTTCAACACTTGTGCAGTAGATCATACCGTTGCTGTTTGCAATCTATGTCTGAAGCGGATCAAGCACAGCCAGAACAGCAGCCGCTTGGGCAACACATGCTTAACAAGACATATGATGACCATTCAGTCTGTTGGCTACAGCACCTCAAAGACCCACATCATAAAATAAGGCGGACTTCTCACTGCTCCTCATCTGTGACCTCAACCCCTACTATACCTCCAGTCCTCTCAAAGGCCATTCCAGCTCTCTACCATCATGTGGAATGTTTTGACCTACTTGGACAGAGTGGTCAGCAACAAAATTCATATTTCCATTGACTCATGATCCAGCATACATGATCAGGGATACTGCCTTTCCTTCACAACGCACTGGGTAACTCTGCTGGCAGCTGGGAAGAATGCAGGACAGGTGTCATGTGCCAAGCTGGAGGCTGAGGTGATGAGAGGGCTTCCCTTGCGGCTGAGTGCACAGTACCCCTGAGGTTGGTGACAGAGGATACTATGCCCAGAGGTACATGGGTTGCCTGCAGATGAAGCTGTCTGATGGTTCCAGATGCAGAGACACCCAGGATCAGAGAAGGTAGTCACAGCAAGTGATACTCTGAAGGTGCTGGCAGATCTTGGCAGCAGGGTAGAGCAGGGTACAATGTCAGGAGCCAGGCTTAGGGTCAAACACTGGAGATCAGTCATGAACAAGGCACAAAGAGAGGTTGAGATCAATCCCGGGTCAAACACAGAATGGCAATTGGGAGCAGGCAGGAGAAGATCCGTGGAGCAAGCCGGGTTCAGAGCCAGGAGAGCCAGAGCAAGTCAGGGAAAGCCGGGTATGTAACAGGTAATCACTCAGAAGCACAAGGCACAGGAAAACAGGATACAAGGCTGACGATAATCAAGCAATTTATGAAAGCCACTGGTGTCCTTATATAGGCCAGTAACCACTGGAAATTAGCTATGCGAAGGCACGTTCGCACGTTATGCGAAGGCACGTTCACCGTGATTCTGCCACATCTGCTTCCTCCACCCCCTCCTCTTATTCTTCCTTTGTGGCCTCTTCTGCAGCAGTGTCCTCTGAACCAGCAGTGCATGCAAAGCATTCTAGAGGCTACGCATGCAGTCAGGCTAAAAGATGCCATGCGGTGCTTGAGATGGTCTGTCTAGGGGACAGAATCCACAGAGGGGCAGAGATTCTGTCAGCTCTGCTGGGGCAGGCTCAGAGGTGGTTGACGCCATGGCAGCTTGAGCCAGGAACGGTTGTATGTGACAATGGCACCAACTTTCTCTCTGCCCTCCGACAGGGACACTTGACACATGTTCCATGCTTGGCACACGCCCTGAATTGGGTGACCAGGCTTATCAGACATTCTGAGGCAGGCCAGAAAAGTCTGTGGTCATTTCCGGCGGTCATACAATGCCAGTGCTCGGCTGACTGACATTCAGCGAGAATTGAACCTGCCCACCAACCACCTCATTTGTGATATGCCCACCAGGTGGAACTCATCATTGGCAATGCTGCAGTTGCTGCACGGCACAGCAGAGGGCCATCAATGAGTACCTCTGTGAGTATGGCACCAGGACAGGCTCAGGGGAGCTTGGTTGTTTTTCGCCACGCCAGTGGCTACTGATCAAGGATGCATGCACTGTCCTGTCACCATTTGAGGAGACCACAAGGATGGTGAGCAGTGACAATGCATGTATCAGTGAAACTGTCCCTGTAGTCTTCCTGCTGGAGCACACGCTTCGTGGAATCATGGACAGGGCACTTGAGGCAGAACAGAGGGAGGAAGAGGAAGACCTCCTTTCATCTCAAGGCCCCCTTAATGCAGAGAGCATTCCTGCAGGGCCACTAAACACCCAGGAAGAAGAGGAGGAGGAGGATTGTGTCAGCATGGATGTAGAGGATAACATGCAGCAGTCTTCAAGGGATGGATTCCAGTCCCCAGAAACCCAAGGAGTTCTACGTGGCTGGAAGAAGATAGTTCCTGATAATGTCATCCTCAATGACCCAGAGGACTCTCATGTCTGTTCAAACTTATGCTGCATGGCCTCTCTGATTCTGCAAAGCCGGCAAAAAGACCCCAGGGTTCGTTGTATCAAGGAGAGGGATCATTACTGGCTGACAATCCTTCTTGAACCACGTAACAAGGGTAAAGCTGCATCCAGCGTGCTTTCTGAACAGACATTCACTGCTGCTGGAGGGTTCGTAATGGATAAAAGAGTGCGCCTGTCCACAGACTCCATTGATAGGCTCACATTTATAAAAATGAATCAGTCCTGGATCAGCAGCTATCAAGCCCCTGATGCTGATGCAACTGATTTAATTTGTTAGGGATCTGGGATCCCTTAAAAGCTGCCTATGCTGCCTATCCTATTCCTCCTGAATCCTGATGATGCTAGCTTCCAACAATATTTTGGGTTTAGGGCACCCCCAACACCCAAGGCCCAATTTTTCTGCACCTGTTTTCCAGGGGTATGTCATAACAATGTTTAAAATAATTTTTAACAGCAGGGCCTGTTACTGCGCCCAACAAGAGTAACTGTGAGTGGTTACATTTTTCTGGCACCACCAACACCCAAGGCCAAATTTTTCTGCACCTGTTTGACTGGGGCATGTCATTACAATTTTTAAAATAAATTACAACTGCAAGGCCTGTTCCTGCGCCTAACAAGAGTAACTGCAAGGGGTTACTGTGTTCTGCCACCAGCACCAACACCCAAAGCCCGAATTTTTCTGCACCTCTTTGCCAGGGGCATGTCATTACAATTTAAAAAATAATTTACAACTGCAGGGCCTGTTCCTGCGCCCAACAAGAGTAACTGAGAGGGGTAACAGTGTTCTGCCATGACCAACACCCAAGACACAATTTTTATGCACCTGTTTGACTGGGGCATGTCATCACAATTTTTAAAATAAATTACAATTGCAGGTCCTGTTTCTGTGCTCAACAAGAGTAACTGTGAGGGGTTACAGTGTTCTGCCACCACCACCAACACCGAAGACCCAATTTTTATGCACCTGTTTGACTGGGGCATGTCATTACAATTTTATAGAGTGCAGTCCCCATAGTATATATAATACAATTCAGAATATATATTGAAGTGGTTAAGGGAAACCCAGCTCCAAAATTTTTTAAAAAGGGGCCTGGTTTGGATTGGGGGGGGGGCATGCAAATATCTTTAGTGATTTTTGATCTATATTGCCGGGAGTCGGCAATACATTACAGCCGCGAGCAAGTTTAAATTACTTTTTTTCTTTAACCACTTGCCGACCGTCAATCGGCAATTGACGGCGGCAAAGTGGCTCTGTAATGCGGATCGCCGTCATATGACGGTGGCCGCGTGATCGCGCCTAGTGAGCGCGCGCGCGCCTCCGGAGGCGCGCCCGCGCACTCACTGTGTTCGGGGAGGGCCAGGGAGCGCGTGCGGCGGCTTCGATTGCCACCGGCTACCCGCGATGGCCCCCCCGGAGTGAAGGAACGGAGGTCCGTGTATGTAAATACGGACCTCCGTTCTGTGAAGGGGGAAGGGCTGTGATCACAGCCTTCCTGTATACGAAGGCTGTGACCACTTCCCTTCCCCAGCTAGGGCAGTCCCCCCACAGTTAGAACACGCCTAGGGAACACAGTCATAGCCAATGGCATTTACACAGTAATCAGTGCATTTTTATAGCACTGATCTCTGTATAAATGCCAATGGTCCCAAAAAAGTGTCAAAATGGTCCGACATGTCCGCTGAAATAACGCAGTACTGCTAAAAATCGCAGATCGCCGCCATTAATAGTAAAAAAGAAAAAAAAAATAAAAACCCCAAAAATGAATTCTCATCATCCGTAAACGCGACCACTTTTGCGCAAACCAATCAATAAACGCCGATTGCAATTTTTTTTATCGCAAATATGACGAAGAATATAAATCGGCCAAAAACGGTGAAAAAAATGTTTTTTTATATTTTTTTTTTTTTGGATTTGTATTTTAGCAAAAAGTAAGAAATTTGTTTTTTTTTTTGCAAAATTGTCGCTCTTCTTTTGTTTATAGCGGCGATCAGAAATGACGCAAAACGTTTTTTTTT
>BLSH010401124.1:80888-98161 GCA_018402905.1 Glandirana rugosa | reverse complement strand
TCCTAAAGCTGGAAATCCTTCCGGTCCTTAAGTGGTTAAACATCACACAGATGCGCCACTTTATAGGCAGAATAACCCCCATGCATGATATTTAAAGGTGTATTTCATTTTTATTTTTTCACTTAAGCATTATTAAAATCACTGCTCCTGAAAAAGTGATTGTTTTAAAAACTTTTTGCTTTGATACATGTCCCCTAGGACAGTACCGGGTCCCCATACACTTTTTATGGCAATAACTTGCATATAAGCCTTTAAAATTAGCACTCTTGATTTTTCCTGTTCGAGTCCCATTGATTTTAATAGGGTTTGCGTATTTGCACAAACTTATTGCCTGTTCGCGGTGTTCTGGTGCGAACCGAACCGGGGGGGTGTTCAGCTCATCCCTATATATGGTTATTGTGTCCATGGGGAGAAATTGATCCTTATATATCCTTAGATTGTTTTGACCAGCTTTACCACATTTACTAAGCTCTGGGAAAAATGAGTGCAACTGCACTGGCAGAGAGCATAGTCTATTTACCTTTAGTAAATCTACCGCAAGCTATCTATTTCCATCTGGCCAAGAGGCAGAAATAAATTATTTTCATGGCCCCACACATTATCCTAAGTTAAGGAATTAATGTAATGTTTTTTGGGAGCTATCCAATGTGACATGGAGACACCATCTATATTATAATTGCTCTATTGTGCTTTGCTGTGGCTTGGTGGAGGGTTTTTTGGTTCCTTTTGGCCCACCAAATCATAAACCATGAAGTTTTACCTTTTTGTTTCTCCCCCATGCTCAACTTCATAGAAGCTATTGTTTGCCCGCACTGTATTAATGATGGCCAACAAGCCTGCAACAATTACATTTGAAGCAAATAGCTCTATAACATCTATGCTATGAGTAAATGATTCTGTATGTACAGTTGGACAAGGGGCAAAAAGGAATAATTCCACTATTCTAAAATTTAGGAATAAGTTGCTTGTTTTTGAGATTTGTAATGAAAGTGAGACATGTAGATACCTTCTCACTTTTTGTAAACCTCTCGCGCCACGGTATAATACTTATGAGCAGCTGCTGTTGTAACCTCTGGGGGATATATGGATACAGCACTAAAGGAAAACCTTAAAGTGCGAACAGCGCTTGCTAGGGGGTCTGGTTTTGCTTTACCTAACCATCCAACCGCCCTGACTGGTAGTGCAGGCTCATTTGGATACTTTTAACCATAAGTCCTTACTAATGCATATACATATGTGCATAAATTATATGTGAACCCATAAATCACCGTATGTGAAGTGCTTGGTGCTAATTTCCTGTACTAGTGAATATCATTAGTCCTTGAAATACTTTCAACAGCAGTATAAAAACAGTGCAAAAACCTGTCCAATGTATTTTCAAAAATATGCTGCCAAATGTAATAAATAGTCCATAAACTAACCATAAACTGTGCAAAGTTTTTTTTAAAATTTAAATTAAATCCAAAGGCAAAACTGTAAAAAATCCAGGTGCTTGTGTGCTTTTTATATCATGATTAAGCTCCAATTGTAAAGTTCCCGTGCCGTCCAGTGCATCACTCCACCATGTGCAAACATAGGCAAGATCCCCACTTACCAGAATCTGTTGACCCTCTTGTCATACGACAAAGAGAAGTCACACAGGGCTTGTGGTCTGTTCCCCGACCGAAGGGATGTTCTGGTGTCACCTTCCACTATTCCACTCACTGCTCATCACTGCTAGTTCATTGTTGTGAGATGTAGACCTTTTTACTTACCCCGGGAATTTACCACTGCTATTGTGCTCGGAGTGTACATACCACCTAGCGCTAATGCTAAGGAAGCGCTCAGCGTGCTCTACGGGACCATTAGCGAACTTCAAAACACACACCCTGACAGATTGTTTATTGTCACCGGAGATTTTAACCACACAAATCTCAGGACTGTGCTTCCCAAATTTCATCAGAATGTGGACTTTGCAACCAGAGGAGAAAACACACTGGATGTTGTTTACACTAACATCCGGGGCGCATACCGGGCGAAGCCCCGTCCCCACCTCGGGTACTCAGACCATATTTCTGCCATGCTGATCCCAACATACAGACCACTAAGCAGGCGTTCAAGACCAACTCGGAAACAAGTGAGAACCTGGCCAGCAGGATCCATGTCCGCTCTCCAGGACTGTTTTGAATGCACTGACTGGGACATGTTCAGGGAAGCTGCAACCAATGGCGATTTCATCAACTTGGAGGAGTACACGTCAACAGTGATCAGCTACATCGGTAAGTGCATTGATGACGTGACCATCTCCAAGACCATCACTACAAGCTCCAACCAGAAGCCATGGATGACCGCCAAGGTGCGTGCGCTGCTAAAAACAAGAGACTCCGCCTTCAGAGCAGGGGACAAGGCGGCCTTGAAAACAGCAAGGGCCAAACTGTCCCGTGCCATCAGAGAGGCGAAGCGCACACACGCCAAGAGAATCCACGGCCACTTCCAGGACATCGGTGACACCCGACGCATGTGCCAGGGCATCCAGGCAATCATGAATTACAAGATAACGTCACCTGCTTGTGACCGTGATGCCTCCCTCCCAGATACGCTGAATGACTTCTATGCCCGGTTCGAGGTGCAGAATAACATGGGGGTGAGGAAGTCCATCCCTCCCCCCAGTGACCAGGTGCTCGGTCTAACCACAGCTGCAGTGAGGAAAACTATGTGCAGAGTTAACCCACAGAAGTCTGCTGGACCAGACAACATGTGCACATCAGCTAGCAGATGTCTTCACCGACATCTTCAACATCTCCCTGAGCAGCGGCACTGTTCCTACGTGCCTCAAGACAACGACCATCATTCCCGTGCCAAAGAAGTCGACTGTCTCCTGCCTCAATGACTATCGTGCCGTTGCACTCACTCCCATCGTAATGAAATGCTTCGAGAGACTCGTCATGAAGCACATCAAGACCCAGCTTCCACCCGCACTGGACCCCTTGCAGTTCGCGTATCGTCCAAATCGCTCCACGGATGACGCCATCTCCACAACCCTTCATCTGGCCCTCAACCACCTAGACAACAAAGACTCTTATGCAAGGATGCTGTTCATAGATTTTAGTTCAGCATTTAACACGATTGTCCCTCAGCATCTGTTTGAGAAGCTGAGCGTACTGGGCCTTAACACCTCCCTTTGTAATTGGATTCTGGACTTCTTGACTGGGAGACCTCAGTCAGTCCGCATCGGAAACAGCATCTCCAGCACCACCACACTGAACACTGGAGCCCCTCAGGACTGTGTGCTCATCCCACTGCTGTTCACTCTGCTGACCCACGACTGTGTAGCAATGCACAGCTCGAATCACATCATCAAGTTCGCCGATGACACGACCGTGGTGGGCCTCATCAGCAAGAACGATGAGTCAGCATACAGAGAGGAGGTGAAACGGTTAATAGCCTGGTGTGGAGCCAACAACCTGTCTCTGAACGTCGACAAAACTAAAGAGATGGTTGTTGACTTCAGGAGAACACAGTGCGACCATTCTCCACTGATCATCAGGGGATCCTCAGTGGAGATCGTCAAGAGCACCAAATTCCTTGGTGTTCACTTGGCGGATAATTTCACCTGGTCACTCAACACCAGCTCCATCACCAAAAAAGCCCAGCAACGTCTTTACTTTCTGAGAAGGCTGAGGAGAGCTCACCTCCCTCCCCCTATTCTGACCATGTTCTACAGAGGGACCATTGAGAGCATCCTAAGCAGCTACATTACTGCCTGGTTTGGAAATTGCACCGTCTCGGATCGCAAGACCCTACAGAGGATAGTGAAGACAGCTGAGAAGATCATCGGAGTCTCTCTCCCCTCCATCATGCACATTTACACCACACGCTGCATCCGCAAAGCACACAGCATTGTGGATGACCACACACACCCGTCACACTCACTTTTTACTCTCCTACCATCAGGGAAGCGGTTCCTAAGCATTCGGGCCGCCACATCCAGACTGTGCAATAGTTTCTTTCCTCAAGCCATCAGGCTCCTCAACAAAGAGCTGAACGGAACTCTGTGTGACAAAGCGGACTCAACATCATCATTCAGTACCACTCACACTAATTCACTAACACAAAAAATGTTTACATGCTGTTTTTTTTGCACATCTTCCAGGATCACTGCCATTTGCTATTTCGCATAAATATTCTGTCCACAATTTTTCCTGTCGCTGTTCACTTTACCTTTGTTGCTGCTGTAGATTTTAATCTGAAATAGTATTGTTTACATTTTCTTCTACTGTGCAATCTGAAAGAGTATTGTTTACATTTTCTGCTACTGTACACCTTATCTGGTTAGGACAGGTTTACTGGCGGAGCTATTTTGTACTTTGTGTATTGTTCCACACTGTCCTGTGCTGTCCTGCACTGTCTTGTGTGTTTTTCTGCACTGTTTGCACCAGTTGCACACATGCACTTTATGTGGTGAGGACCTTTCTACTGGTTCTGTGTTTCTGTCTGTCTCTGTGACTGTTGTTTAGGATGTTGTATGTAGCACCTGGGTTCTGGAGGAACGTTGTTTCATTTACACTATGTACTGCATCAGCTATATATGGTTGAAATGACAATAAAAGCTTCTTGATATAAGAAGCACACAAGCACCTGGATTTTTTACAGTTTTGCCTTTGGATTTAATTTAAATTAAAAAAAAAAAAAAAATAAACTCTTGGTTTATGGTTTTTGATTTTTTTTTTTGATTTTTTTGTTTGCAAAGAGGACTTTGCACAGTTTATGGTTAGTTTATGGACTATTTATTACATTTGGCAGCACATTTTTGAAAATACATTGGACAGGTTTTTGCACTGTTTTTATACTGCTGTTGAAAGTATTTCAAGGACTAATGATATTCACTAGTACAGGAAATTAGCACCAAGCACTTCACATATGGTGGTTTATGGGTTCACATATAATTTATGCACATATGTATATGTATTAGTAAGGACTTATGGTTAAAAGTATCCACATGAGCCTGCACTACCAGTCAGGGCAGTTGGATGGTTAGGTAAAGCAAAACCAGACCCCCTAGCAAGCGCTGTTCACACTTTAAGGTTTTCCTCTAATGCTTTATCCATGTAGATACCTTCTGTTAAAAAAAAAACTCAGCGGAGAGCTTCTTTTGTTCCTTTTGGCCCGTTTTACTGTAACTTGTTAGGTTTTACCTGCTCATTATTCTGTAAAGAAATGACATAAAACTCTCTGGTCGGATGAGTTGCCTGATCTTCAAAATTCAGCAAAATGGAACTCTTCTGACCAATCTTAGTATAGAAATTGTGCAAAAACTTAAGGTTCTTAAGCAAAAACCAATGTGTTTTAGAGCTACATTTATCCCTAATGTTAATATCATTATGATAATGTTCTGGCTTTCGGTGACACCATCCAAGTGGATATATACTATCTACTACTATCGGTGGTGAAGGGAGGAACAAAGAACACTCTTAAATCATGTAAGTACCACTCCTGGTGGAGAAACAAAAAAAGAATCCCTAAACTTTTTCTTTAAAGACCACTGTCAAGTCTGTAAATGTTTTATGCCTGCAGGTCTCTATTTACTTTCCTCTCTAGCAGCCAACTTCTACTTCTTCCATTCCAGCACTGCAGCCTTAGAAGGCCTCTTTGGCATTTGATACTTCCAGGAATGTTGGATACCTGTCTCCCTATCATGCTCTGGTTCCTTCCTGTGATCTCCTACTCAGCTGCCGAGTTTTGCAGTGGTATAGCTGGGACCTGCTAACCTAAAACATTTGAGACCTGACAGGGGCTCTTTTAGCTTTCTACATATGCAGGCAGTAACCAGTTCTTAAGCATAATTTGTGTGAATGACGCATGAAACAGTTATAGCTAGAAGTTATGAGAGGTATAATACGTACACCTGGGTAATCAAGCAATTGTGACATAATCTTAAAAACTGTGCCAAAAAGGTACTTTGAGGCTTTCAAAATGTTAATTTACTGTTGTAATAAGGTAGAATAAGGTATACAGTTAATATTCACAGCTGCCTCTTTAAAAGAAAACCATTTCAAAAGAATAAAATTTGTATGATAATTGTAGTTGGCAAAAACTCATAACTGGTGGAAGATAATTAAAAAAATAAGTGAAATTTTAAAACATTCAATTTATGTGAAAGCAGACTATATTGTGCAAATCTATTGGCGCTCTTAATAATGCAATCTATCAACTGTGAAACTAACTCTGTTAACCACTTCAGCCTAGGAAGGATTTACCCACTTTCTTTTTGCGGTATTTGATTTTTATACTCTTCACAGATGGCCCATGGTATTGTGGCTCACATCACTTTTGTATCTCCATGGGGGACCGCCCCCCTGGGATACCTGTCTCCCGATGGTTTCCATCTCCATGCCATGTGGTATACCGCCTCAGCTCCCGGAACTGTTGACCTTCCCAGTCGACCTTCAGCTTTTAGCGCTATCATCCAGACCCATAGTCGATCTGTAAGTACTGGTAGGCAACAGATATTTTTTCCTACCTTTTTTCTCCCCTCCCTCTCTTGTGGACAGACCCATTAATTTTATAGTATATTATAGACACCTATTCCGCATCTGCTCCTGAAGATTGGAAGTTATCCATGAAACAGGTCGGCCTATATAGATGCCAATGTTATGTGTATACATCTCATTAGTGTCACCAACAATTTTATTGATCATGTTTTATTGGATTGTACCAAACTCATTATGGTTTTGTTATATACTGTATGAACATGGATCCAAAAGTCTGGTGTTTTATATGTAAATAATATGAACGAATATGCTACTTTACTACTATGCTACTATGTGTTATATGCACGAAATACATTTTACTTATGAATGTATTTTTGTCTGCATTATGCTATGACTTAATATTTTTGTATACAATAATCAATACATTCACCAGACATAATTTGGCCATGTCGCCTCCGGTTTGCATGCTTCGTTCAAAGTTCCAAATCCTTTCCTTATGCCTTTAATGCATTAGCCAAAGAAACCACTGCCCAGTCTTGCATTGTGTGCTCTTACATTGGAGAAAATAGCTTACCTTTCGGTTCCTTAATTTTTTTGTCCAATTTTCTGTTACATTTTTATTGCTGTACAGTATGATATCATGGAGTCTCTCTAACATGGCTACAGAGAGTAGTTATAGGATACGTTCTATAAGAGTGAGGGCCAGTTCACACAAAAACACACTGTCTTTGTAATCTGTTGTGTTGTCAATGTAATGATAATGGCACTCCAAAAGCAGATCACAAAAGCAGGGAATTTGCGGGCATCATATCACATGATACTGCAGTATCATGCTATTTGTTGCAGTGCATTTTTCTAAAAGTAGTGCATGCACTATTTTCTCTGCATTCCTGTGCCATTTCAGCCCATTCACATGAATGGGCTGCAAAATCACACTACAATGGAATACGTGGGGATATAGGTGTGGTAGAGCCTATTGCATTAGGGTGTGCACCCCTAAGTTCAAACACACATGCATGCGTGTATATATATATAATTTATATATACATAAATACACACATACTTTTATAAATATTTTTTTTAACATATTAAAACAGTTTTCACACCTTGACCTCTGGAAGGTTTTACCCCCTTCATTACCAGGCCATTTTTTGCTATTCAGCACTGTGCACCTTCAACAGGCAAATGTGCAGTCATGCAACACTGTAACCAAATTAAATTTATATAATTTTTTTCACACAAATAGAGCTTTATTTTGGTGTTTTTTTAATTTTTTTTATATAAACGGAAAAAGACTTGAAGCATTTCTCCAGTTCTTTGTGTGCAGTATAGGGGCTTGTAGCAGCACAGATGGAGCAAGAAGAGAATTCCTCCAGTGATAAAGGTAAACATCTCCTCATCAGCCACTTATCACATGGCTGGAAGTAGAGGACTCCCAGGCTGCCATCTCTGCTCCGTCTCCTTCCCAGTTTCAGCTGCTCGATCAGCAAGAGCAGGAGCTATCTGTGAGTGTGTATGAAGGAGAGTTCACCCACACCCCTGGTCTGCCCACTACCTCCTCAGTCTGGGGAGATACAGCTGGGAGCCCCCACTGGTTGCAAGCCCCAGTATGCTATGTGCAGGGCACTAGAGAAACACTGCAGCTGGGGTAGAAATTCAAAGGCAGACTTTGCCGACCCAGTGACAGAGATGGTCGCAGAGATGGGAGTGAACCCATGCACCCCCCTAGAGCTGGCCCTGGATTAGTGTGTGCCCAGACACATCTGGCACACCCCCTGTGCATGCTTATGCATGGGAATCACACAGGAAGATGTGCTGCGCTCCTGTGCAATCCTTCTGTGAACTGGCCCTGTGCAAGGGGCAAAAGTTATGTATTTTTTTTAAATTACTGTCTGTGTCCCTAATTTGGTGATTCCCCTCCAGTATAATTGTCAGTTTGGCTAGGGTATAGTTAATTGTGTTCCTATTTTTGATGTCTGAGACCTGTGGCCACATAAAAGAACATTGGCATGATACAGTGCTTAAGTTTGTTTCTTCATTTTGATGCAGTAAGGATCTACAAGAATATCAGTAGCAGAGTTAAGAATGTCATGCTCCCCCTCTCTCCGCACAGATAGAACCTTGAAACACATGTGTCTAGCACCCATGTTATTCTCTTTACAGATCCAGGTGTACTACTTCCCAGAAATACCCTCTCTCCTCTCCATGCCCACCTCTCACTAATGTCCTTTGTAATCCACTGGTCCCTGACAGCACATCCTTTAGACACATAGTTCCATTGGCACAGGCTACCTTGTTCCAATTACGTCACCTGATACATCCCATTACTCCTAAACTGTTTTCCTTTAAGGAAATACAGGCTAAGTACCAGATTCCCAAACAATTGCATTATTTTCATCTTCAGACAAGACATTTTTTTCAATCCCTGTCCCCTTCTCTGACCTTGGATAAACCCAACCAATTTGAGATGGCCGGTGCCCAGGGACCTTATCAGCCACACTTGATCTCTACTATCTACAAATTACTACATGAAGCCACCCCTCTTACTGATATCTTTCATTCCTATATGCAGAAATGGTTCCATTTATTACAAAAAACATTCCCACTACCTTGTTGGGACAAAATATGGGCATCTACCTTTAGCTCCTCTATATGTGTGTTACAGAGGGAGACGGCCATGAAAGTATTGATGTTTTGGTATAGAACTCCTAAAATTGTGCATCGCCATGACCCACGTGTGCCATCACTCTGTTGGAGATGTAGTTCCTCCATTGGACCACATCTCCATATTTTCTGGCAATACCCACAGAAACAACCCTTTTGGGTCCATGTGATGTCTATTCTTCAAACTCCTCTACCACTAGACCCTTTACATTATTTTCTAGGACTTCCTTTCCCTGGATTCCGATAAACAACTAAAATACGAATGTCTTGTGTGATTTATCACCATGTGTTGGCTGTCAAGAGATACGCCTGCCCCTTCCCTGCTCTTACCCACTATATCTGAAATACATAGAATTAGAATAGAATAGAAGGACTTACAGCCTCAGCTAATGATACTATCCTGAACTTTAACAGGGTATGGGAATTGTGGGATTCTTCAGAATATGGATCCCACCCTTCCCTCTCTTGATACACTGTCTGCTAAATCGAGAGCATTCTCAGATATTTTTGACCTGGATAACACTTTTTGATCCAAATCTCTAAGATTGCTAAATGTTTATAACATATACTATAGGTATTAGGGATGAGCCGAACACCCCCCAGTTCGGTTCGCACCAGAACATGCGAACAGACAAAAAGTTCAGGGCGAACATCTGAACACCAACAAGTCTATGGGACCCGAACATAAAAAAATCAAAAGTGCTCATTTTAAATTCTTATATGCAATGTTATTGCCCTAAAAAAGTGTATGGGGACCCGGGTCCTGCCCTAGAGGACATGTGTCAATGAAAAAAAAGTTTTTAAATAGATAGTTTTTTTCAGGAGCAGTGATTTTAATAATCCTTAAAGTCAAAAAAAAAAAGAAAAATTCCTTTAAATATTGTGCCTGGGGGGGTGTCCTTAGTCTGTGTGTAAAAGGGTACATCTCTGTAAGGTGTAGAACATAGCCAAAGCAAAATGGCATTTCCATAGGAAAAATTGTCATTTAGAATTGCGGCTGTAATGTATTGCCTGTTCCTGTCAATATACAAAAAATCACTGGAAAAAAGTGTATGGGGTCCCCCCCCGGTCCAAACCCGGCTCTTTGGGTCTGGTTTGGATATTAAGGGGAACCCCGCGCCAAATTAAAAAAAAATTGACGTGGGGGTCCCCCTAAAATCCAACCCGGACCCTTATCCGAGCATGCAGCACTGGCCGGTTAGGATGGGGGGGAGAGCGAGTGCCCCCCCTCCAGAACAGTACCAGGCTACATGCCCTCAACATGGGGAGTATGGGTGCTTTTGGGGAGGGGGGCTCTGCCCACCCATCTCAAAGCACCTTGTCCCCATGTTGATGGGGACAAGAGCCTCTTCCCCACAAGCCTGGCCGGTGCTTGTGGGAGTCTGCGGGTGGGCGGGCTTATCGGAATCTGGAAGCCCCCTTTTATAAGGGGGCCCCCAGATCCCACCCCCCCATGTGAATAGGTTTGGGGTAAAATCAATTAAAGGAAGAAAGAAGAAAGAGATATTTTACAAAATAAAGGACTTGTCAAAAACTGCCTCTTGTTTTTTTTTTTTACACTACACTCCTTTTTTGGTGAATGGGTAAGGGTACAATGTACCCCAAACCTATTAACATGGGGGGGTCGGGATCTGGGGGCCCCCTTATTAAAAGGAGCTTCCAGATTCTGATAAGCCCCCTGCCCCCAGACTCCCACAACCACCAGCCAGGGTTGTGGGGATGAGGCCCTTCTCCCCATCAACATGGGGACAAGGTGCTTTGGGGGCAACCTCAAAGCATCCTCCCCATGTTGAGTGGATGTGGCCTGGTATGGTTCGGAGGGGGGGCTCACTCATCCCCACCCCCTCCTGCCATGCCAGGGCTATATGCTCGGATAAGAGTCTGGTTTGGATTTTGGGGGGCCCATGCCATTTTTTTTTAAATTTGGCACTGGGTTCCCCTTAAATTCCATACCAGACCTGAAGGGCCTGATGTGGTAAAGTAGTTTACAACTTGTGACGAAAGCCCCAATCAAACAGGTGGCCAAAAATTGGGCCTTGGTTTTGGCGGTGCCAGAACACTGTAACCCCTTGCAGTTACTCTTGTTGGACAGAGGAACTGGGCCTGATGGTGTAAATTAGTTTATTATAGGGATGGGGTTCGTGTTAGGATCGAACATATGTTCGAACACCCCTGTTCGCTGGTTCGGGTTTTCCTGAACATTATGGGGCGTTCGCGGCAACTTCGCGCACCCCATAATGTCTTAAAATGTTGGCGGAATGCCGACCGCTGATTGGCCAAAGCATGCATCCTGCCTTTAGCCAATCACTGCACAGCAGTCTCAATCCACGCCCCACACTATATAAAGCCGCTAATAGTGTGTCGGCGGCTAACGGCGCCAGTTTTAAAAAAATTACAGTATTCAGAATCACCTTTTTTGGCGATCTGAATACTGTGAAGTGCAAAGGAGGGATGGGGGGGTCTTTTTGACCCCCCATCCTTCCATAAAGTGTACCTGTCACCATATATTACTATCACAAGGGATGTTTACATTCCTTGTGATAGCAATAAAAGTGATCAGATTTTTTTTTTTTAAAGGAACAGTGCTAAAGAAAAAAATATAATAAAATAAATAATAATTTTTTTTTTTAAAGCGCCACCATCCCCACGAGCTCATGCAGTAAAGAAATCGCATATGTAAGTTGCGCCCGCATATGAAAACGATGTTCAAACCACACATGTGAGGTATCGCCGTTATCGCCAGAGTGTGAGCAATAATTCTAGCAAAAGACATCCTCTGCATCTCTAACCTGGTAACGATTAAAAAATTTTAAAGCGCCACTGTAACCGGGAGCTCGCGCAGCAAAGAAAACGCATATGTAAGTCACGCCCGCATATGAAAACGGTGTTCAAACCACACATGTGAGGTATCTCCACAATCGCCAGAGTGTGAGCAGTAATTCTCGCAAAATACCTCCTCTGCACCTCTAACCTGGTAACCGTAAAAATGTTTTAAAGCGTCGCCTATGGAGATTTTTATGTACCGGAGTTTGTCGCCATTCCGAAAGTGTGCGCAATTTTCAACCCTAACATGCATGGTATCTATTTACTTGGCATAACATCCTCTTTCAAAATATACATAAAATTGAGCTAACTTTACTATTGTCTTACTTTTTAACTCAAAAAAGCAATTTTTTTCCCAAAAAAATTGCGCTTGAAAGACCACTGCACAAATACCGTGTGAAAAATAATATTGCAACGATTGCCATTTTATTCTCTAGCTTGTTTGAAAAAAATATATCATGTTTGGGGGTTCTAAGTAATTTTCTAGCAAAAAAATGATTTTAACTTGTAAACAAGTGTAAAAAAGGGCTCCGGGGCTTAAGTGGTTAAACTAATTTACAACATGAGGCCCAGTTCCTCCATCCAACAAGAGTAACTGTAAGGGGTTACAATGTTCTGGCACCGACACACACAAGGCCGAATTTTTCACCACCTGTTTGACTGGGGTATTTTATCACAATTTTTTAACTAATTTACAACAGCAGGGCCTGCTCCAAAATAAACAAAAAAATGACGTGTGGTTCCCCCCAAAATCAAAACCAGACCCTTCAGGTCTGGTATGGAACTTAAGGGGAACCCCGTGGCAAAAAAAAAAATGACGTGTAGTTCACCCCAAAATCCAAACCAGGCCCTTCAGGTCTGGTATGGAATTTAAGGAGAACCCGTGCCAAAATTAAAAAAAAAAAAATGACGTGCGGTTCCCCCCAAAATCCAAACCAGACCCTTCAGGTCTGGTATGGAATTTAAGGGGAACCCCGTGCCAAAATTAAAAAAAAAATGCCATGGGGTCCCCCCCAAAATCCAAACCAGACCCTTATCCGAGCAAGCAGCCCTGGCATGGCAGGAGGGGGTGGGGACGAGCGAGCGCCCCCCCTGAACCATACCAGGCCACATGCCCTCAACATGGGGAGGATGCTTTGAGGTCCCCCCCAAAGCACCTTGTCCTCATGTTGATGGGGAGAAGGGCCTGACCCCCACAACCCTGGCCAGTGGTTGTGGGGGTCTGCGGGCAGGGGGCTTATCAGAATCTGGAAGCCCCCTTTAATAAGGGGGCCCCCAGATCCCGACCCCCCCATGTGAATAGGTTTGGGGTACTTTGTACCCCTACCCATTCACCAAAAAAGGGGTGTAGTGTAAAAAAAAACAATAGGCAGTTTTTGACAGGTCCTTTATTTTGTATTATAGCTCTTTCTTCTTTCTTCCTCCATCTTCTCCTGGCCCGCTCCATCTGCTTCTTCTTCTTTTAGTCTTCTTGCTTCCTACCTTCCTCTTCAATCTCCAATCTTCAAACCTCATCTTGATCATCTTTCTTCTTTCCCCGCCGCCGTTCTCTCCGCTGGTGCAGTCCGGCCCCTGCGCGTCTTGCCAAATGGGCGGTCTTCACGATGACAGTACTTTTATAAGAAGGGGCGGGGCCACCCAGTGACATAACTGAGTGAACACGCCCCCTTCTAAAGTCATGTGATGTCAGACGAGGCGGGTGACCCATTTACATCACGGGTGGCCCCGCCCCTTCTTATTAAAGAACTGTCATCGTGAAAACCGCCTATTCGACAAGACGTGCAGGGGCCGGACTGCACCGGCGGAGAGCGCGGCGGCGGGGAAAGAAGAAAGAAGATGAAGATTGAAGATTGAAGATGAAGAGAGGAAGCAAGAAGAGTAAATGAAGAAGAAGACCAGAAGAAGGAGCGGGCCAGGAGAAGATGGAGGAAGAAAGAAGAAAGAAGAAAAGAGCTATAATACAAAATAAAGGACTTGTCAAAAACTGCCTATTGTTTTTTTTTATACTACACTCCTTTTTTGGTGAACAAGTAGGGGAAACCTGTTCACATAGGGGGGGTCGGGATCTGGGGACCCCTTATTAAAGGGGGCTTTCAGATTCCGATAAGCCCCCGCCCGCAGACCCCCACAAGCACTGGCCAGGCTTATGGGAAAGAGGCTCTTGTCCCCATCAACATGGGGACAAGGTGCTTTGAGGTGGGGGGGCAGAGCCCCCTTCCCCAAAGCACCCATACTCCCCATGTTGAGGACATGTAGCCTGGTACGGTTCAGGAGGGGGGGCGCTCGCTTGCCCCCCCATCCTAACCGGCCAGGGGTGCATGCTCGGATAAGGGTCTGGTTTAGATTTTAGGGGGACCCCCACGTCAATTTTTTTTTAAATTTTCCGCGGGGTTCCTATTAATATCCAAACCAGATCCAAGGAGCCTGGTTTGGACTGGGGGGGGGGGCCCCATGCACTTTTTTCCGGTGATTTTTTTGTATATTGCCGGGAACCGGCAAAACATTACAGCCGCGATTTTAAATAACAATTTTTCCTATGGAAATGTAATTTTGCTTTGGCTATGTTCTACACCTCATAGAGATGCGTCCTTTTACACACAGACTGAGGACACCCCCAGGCACAATATTTAAAGGCATTTTTCTTTTTTTTTTTCACGTTAAGCATTATTAAAATCACTGCTCCTGAAAAAACAATAGATTTAAAAACTTTTTTGTTTTCATTGATACATGTCCCCTAGGGCAGGACCCGGGTCCCCATACACTTTTTAGAGCAATGACATTGCATATAAGCCTTTAAAATTAGCACTTTTGATTTTTCATGTTCGCGTCCCATAAACTTTAATGCTGTTCGCCTGAACTTTATGTCTGTTTGCATGTTCTGGTGCGAACCGGGGGGTGTTCAGCTCATCCCTAGTTTACAAATTGTGACGAAAGCCCCAGTCAAATAGGTGGCGAAAAACTGGGCCTTGGTTGTTGGTGGTGCTAGAACACTGTAACCCCTTGCAGTTACTCTTGTTGGATAGAGGAACTGGGCCTGATGTTGTAAATTAGTTTACAAATTCTGATGAAAGCTCCCAGTCAAACAGATGGCGAAAAATTGGGCCTTGGTTGTTGGCGATGCCAGAACACTGTAACCCAGTGGTTCTCAGCTCCTGTCCTCAGGACCCACCAACAGGCCTGATTTTAAGTATTACCTTGGGGAGATGCAGACTAGAATACTGCAATCACTGAGCAGCAAATGATATCACCTGTGATGTATTTCAGTTATCCTGCAAACCTGGGCTGTTAGTGGGTCCCGAGGACCGGAGTTGAGAACCACTGCTGTAACCCATTGCAGTTACTCTTGTTGGAAGGAGGAACCGGGCCTGATGTTGTAAATTAGTTTACAAATTCTGACGAAAGCCCCCAGTCAAACAGATGGCCAAAAATTGGGCCTTGGGTGTTGGCGGTGTCAGAACACCATAACCCGTTGCAGTTACTCTTGTTGGACGGAGGAACCGGGCCTGATGTTGTAAATTAGTTTACAAATTGTGACAAAAGCCCCCAGTCAAACAGGTGGCAAAAAATTGGGCCTTGGGTGCTGGCGGTGCCAGAACATTGTAACCCCTTGCAGTTACTCTTGTTGGACGCAGGAATGGGTATGTAAACATCCCTTGTGATAGTAATATATGGTGACAGGTCCTCTTTATGGAGGGATGGGGGGGTTTAAAAGACCCCCATCCCTCCTTTGCAGTTCACAGTATTCAGATCAGCAAAAACGGTGATTCTGAACACTGTAATTTTTTTAAAACCGGCACTGTTTGACGCCGAGTAAACCAGAAGTGACGTTGCTTCTGGAAATGTACGAAGGAGTCCAGATTGAAGCTGATTCTTGGTGGGACGGGAGACCAGAGAAGAGCGGCGGATGGTGGCAGGAGGGGGGGGTGGTCCTTCCCGCTCAGGCTATACCCCGATACATCCATTTGAAGCTGCCGCCATTTATATATGGTGATTCGCGTTAAGTGGTTAAAAATTGTGATGACATGCCCCAGTCCAACAGGTGGTGAAAATTTGGGCCTTGGGTGTTGTCGGTGCCAGAACACTGTAACCCCTTGCAGTTACTTTTGTTGGGCGCAGGAACGGGCCCTGCTGTTGTAAATTAGTTTAACCACTTAACGCAAATCGCTGTTTATAAACGTTGGCTGCTTTAAGTGGAAATATCGGGCTATAGTCTGCAGCTACAGGCTATACCCTGGTACAGTTTTTTACAGCAGGCGACTGGCTATCCGTTGATAACAGCCGATCCAGCTCAGGAGCCACTCGTTCATTATCCCAGGCAGTGGGAGGGACATCCCTCCCTCCCACCACCGTCTGCCGCTCTTCTCCGGTCTCCCATCCCACCGTCTTTTAGACCCCCCCATCCTTCCATAAAGAGTACCTGTCACCATATATTACTATCACAAGGGATGTTTACATTCCTTGTGATAGCAATAAAAGTGATCAGATTTTTTTTTTTAAAAGAACAGTGTTAAAGAAAAAATATAATAAAATAAATAATAAAAAAAAATTCTTTAAAGCGCCACCATCCACGCGAGCTCATGCAGCAAAGAAATCGCATATGTAAGTTGCGCCTGCATATGAAAACGGTGTTCAAACCACACATGTGAGGTATCGCCACGATCGTCAGAGTGTGAGCAATAATTCTAGCAAAAGACATCCTCTGCATCTCTAACCTGGTAACCATTAAAACATTTTAAAGTGTCGCCTATTGAGATTTTTAAGTACCGGAGTTTGTCGCCATTCCGCAAGTGTGCGCAACTTTCAACCGTGTCATGTATGGTATCTATTTAGGCGGCGTAACATCCTCTTTCACAATATACAAAAAATGGGCTAACTTTACTGTTGTGTTTTAACTCAAAAAAGTAGTTTTTTTTCCAAAAAAAAAAGCGATTGAAAGACCGCTGCACAAATACCGTGTGACAAAAAATATTGCAATGATTGCCATTTTATTCTCTAGGGTGTTTGAAAAAAATATATAATGGTTGGGGGTTCTAAGTAATTTTCTATAAAAAAAATGATTTTAACTTGTAAACAACAAAGGTAAAAAAGGGCTCTGGGGGTTAAGGGCTTAAAAACTGTATATATTTTAATACACCACGTCAAGTGTACTATATACCGCATGGACAGATATACAGTGCACACTCAATATGCAGTGTGTGTATATATATATATTTATTATTTATTTATTTTAATACACCACATCAAGTGTACTATATACCTTATGTACAGTGTACACTGATACATACACTGTGCGTATATATATATATATATATATAT
>BLSH010401124.1:45195-65074 GCA_018402905.1 Glandirana rugosa | reverse complement strand
GTGGTCTGTGGGTAGTGGGTAGTCACTGGTGGTGGTCAGTGGGTAGTCACTGGTGGCTGGTGGTGGTCACTGATGGGTGATGGGTGTCTGGTGGTCACTGATGGGTGACGGGTGAAGGTCACTGATGGGTGACAGTGATGGGTGACTGGCAGTGGTCACTGATAAGTCTGGTGGTCACTGATGGGTGACGGGTGAGTGGCGGTGGTCCCTGATGGGTGACGGCTGTCTGGTGGTGGTCACTGATGGGTGACTGGTGGTGGTCACTGATGGGTGACTGGTGGTGGTCACTGATGGGTGAATGGTGGTGGTCACTGAAGGGTGCCGGGTGTCTGGTGGTGGTCACTGATGGGTGATGGGTGTCTGGTGGTCACTGATGGGTGACGGGTGAAGGTCACTGATGGGTGACAGTGATGGGTGACTGGCAGTGGTCACTGATAAGTGATGGGTGACTGGCTGTGGTCACTGATGGGTGCCGGGTGTCTGTTGGTGGTCACTGATAGGTGATGGGTGTCTGGTGGAAGTCACTGCTGGGTGACAGGTGACTGGTGGTGGTCACTGATGGGTGCCGCTTGTCTGGCTGTGGTCACTGATGAGTGACGGGTGCCTGGCGGTGGTCGCTGATGGGTGACTGGTGTCTGGCCGTGATCACTAATGTGTGACGGGTGACTGGCGGTGGTCACAGATGCGTGACGGGGTGACAGGTGGTGGTCACTGATGGGTGACGGATGACTGGCGGTGGTCACTTATGGGTGATGGGGGACTGGCGGTGGTCACTGAAGGGTGACTGGCGATGGTTACTGATGGGTGACTGGTCATGGTCACTGATGGGTGATGGGTGACTGGCGGTGGTCACTGATGGGTGAGAGGTGACAGGCAATGGGTGACTGGCGGTGGTTACTGATGGGTGACGGCCATGCTCAGTGATGAGTGACAGACCGCTGATGTGCCAGTTGACACACCATGGTAACTGATGGGTGACGGGACACATCACGGTCACTGATGGATGTTGGGTGACAAGCCACGGTCGCTGATGGGTAATGGGTGACATTCCACGGCCACTGACGGGTGACACGCCACGGTCAGTGATGGGTGACACGCCACGGTCAGTGATGGGTGATGGGTGACACGCGCGCATGCCATTTGTGATCAGCCGTGACTTTGTCACGGCCGATCACGTGGTGAACAGCCATAACCAATGGCTGTTCACCCCCTGTCGGTGAAGCGGTGTGTCCCGATCGCGCGCAATCCCGGCTTAAAGGGAGGACGTCATATGACGTCCACCCGGAACGAGAGCCGCTCCGCTCTGCCGTCATTTGACGGCGGGCGGACGGCAAGCGGTTAATAAAAACATTATTATGAAAAAAAAAAGAATGTCATGCAAGATATAGAAACAGTCCAAAGGGATGGAAAACAGCTGCAGTACTGTTTCCTTTGGGACAATGTTATCCCCTTTTTCCTTTACAGATAAGCTTTCTCCCACATCTACAGAAATGAGTTCCACTTAAGCTGAACATTATATAGATAGTAATATCATTAACATTGGATTACTTAAATTCTTGAATACCATATATCACTAATTATTCATCATGAATGTACATAAGCATATAATGGGTGTATGTATAATTTTGCCCATATCAAGTCTTTATTACATATAGCTTTAAACATGTTATTTTTAATTCATATAATCATAAAATCTTATGAACACTTTTTTCATTTTTGCCCATGCATAAACAATCCAAAAAAGTTCATTGACAGAATAGTTGTCTATTCATTTGTCCAATTACACATACATTTGCTGTACACGTAATATATTTTCTTCTGGTTTTTGTCTGACTCCATCATAAATTACAGCTGGGGAGTCATTCCAACTCTGTCTACATATACAAGAACTATGTCTGCAATTCAGTTCAGTCCAATATATTATATCCTCCTATACCTGTGCACTCCTGCTTGGCTTGTAAATGTTTCCAATGACCCGTGGCATTCAATTCCATTGTCCACAGGTATCAATTTATCTTTCAACAGAAATAAACTTACAGACATCCAATTGCAATGCCCATATTATCTGTTATTTGCAATTTTGTATCCAGTTGCAATGCCCACAAATCTATATTAATTTTTGCACAGTGAAAAACTCACTGTGTTGGCATCCATTCACATCGTCCACAAAAATCTGTAATCCCAGTGCGCCGGACATTTTATCATTAAGGACGTTCGGTTACATAGAATTGCAGATTTTCAAACAAGTTATCCCTTGCAAAATTCAATTGCAATGTTGAAAGTACTGCTAATACCACATGCAGACAATCATGCTGTATATATGTTTATATTGCTCATAGGCCAGGATTTGGCTACCGGTCACAATGTCTTAGGCATGTTCACACATGTAAAATGTATGTAAGTGACATAAATATGCCTCAAACAACTTAAATTATCTTCATCCTAGCATTACACATGGCTGTACTGATAAGTAGATTAATGGAACACATATTCCAGGACAGCGTCACCAAGCTTCTGTTGCTGTGCTCTTTTAGGATCCACTCAGCAGTGTTGTGTGTGGAGTGATCTCTCTGTTGGAGGAAGGGGCTGGGACCCTGTGCAGCGGCCGCCTAGGCAGCACGGGTCGTGTGGGAGAATCAGACGGAAGAACAGGAGGAAGCTCAAGGTAGCCCAAGGAGCCTCACTCAGCTGAGTGTGACTGTCTGACTGAGACTAAGGCTACTTTCAAACTAGGGTGGTGGAGCGTTAGCGGTAAATCCCCGTCACAGCGGGGATTTACCGCTGTTAGAGCGGCGCTACAGCTGCGGGAGCGGTACGCTTTTAACCCACCCACAAGGGGTTAAAATGGGGTTAAAAGTGCCCGCTCTCTGCGCTTCCGAGGCGGTGTGCAGCCGCTTCGGAAGTGCTGCCCCATTGTTTTCAATGGGCAGGGGTGGTGGAGGAGCGGTATATCACCGCTTACCGCACCGCCCCAAAGATGCTGCTTGCAGGACTTTTTGTAACGTCCTGCAAGCACTCCTACTTTCCTATTGGGGTGGATGGGGAGTGACTTTTGAGGCGCTTTACTGGCGCTATTTTTAGATAAATAGTGTCTGTAAAAAGCCTCAGTGTGAAAGGAGCCTTAGTGGAGTAGACAGCAGAGTAAGTTTAAATGTGCAGCAGTGGCGGCTGGTGAAATTTTAGGAAGGGGGGGGCCAGACCTCGCCCTTCCTGTTTGACCCATCCCACTTCTCATAAGCCCCACCCCTTATAGTTTCCACCCATTGTGTCAGGAGTATACAGCCCAGCATTACCAGATAAGGTATACAGCATCACAGATAGAGTATATAGCATCACCAAATAGGGGTATACAGTCACCAGATAGGGGTATACAGAGCCACCACATAGGGGTATACAGAGCCACCAGATAGGAGTTTACAGAGCTACCAGATAGCAGTATACAGAGCCACCAGATAGGGTATACAGAGCCACCAGATAACAGTATACAGAGCCCCAGATAACAGTATACAGAGCCCCAGATAGCAATATACAGAGTCACCAGATAGCAGTATACAGAGCCCCAGTGTCAGAGAAATGGTAATGAAGATACGCAGGTACGCATGCGCAACAATTTGGGACAACGCGCACGCAGGCGCAATCGGGGTGCTCGGCGCGTCCATTGAGCACAGTTGGCGCCCTATTTAAGGCAACCCCTGACTGTAGCAAATCGCTGGATCGTCTTCAGTCTCTCTTGCACCCACACCAGTATTCTGTTCCTGTGATTCCTGTTGTGACCCGGCTTGCCCTTTGGACTTGCTTTTTGCTCTGCTCCCTTTGCTTTTGATCCCGGCTCTGTTCCTGACTTGGCTTGCCTTCTCCAGTGCTTGAACCTCGGCCTGCTAACGGACTTTGCTACTGATCTCCTGTGTTTGGCCCCTGGCTTGCCTAACGGACTTTGCTACTGATCTCCTGTGATTGACCCCTGGCTTGCTTAATGGATTGCTACTGGTCTTCTATATCCCGCTGCTGATCACCTGTGTATGACCCGGCCTGTTCTCCTGATTACTCTGTTCCGGTTACCAGCTCCACCTGCAGTACAGACGTGCACCCCAGCCAGGCGTTTATCGCTGTTCCGGTACTTTGGGTCAAGTCTTCACCCGCTGTTGGTAACCCATGCTTCTCTACGTACCGTACCTCCCGTATCATCCTCAGGGGTATACTGCGTTTAGCCGCAAGGGGGCCCCTCTCAGCATTTCGGCTTCAGGATCAGGTACGTTCCGTGACACCCAGATAGCAGTATACAGAGCCCCAGAGAGGGTATACAGAGCCCCAGATAGGAGTATTCAGAGTAATCAGATAGCAGTATACAGAGCCCCAGATAGTATACAGAGCCCCAGATAGCAGTATACAGAGCCCCAGATAGGCGTATACAGAGCCCCAGATAGGGCTGACAGAACCCCAGATAGGAGTATACAGAGCCCCAGATAGCAGTACACTGCACTGCACTACCCCCCCATGCCCGCCACGGACATCACTGACAGCACCCCAATCCCAAAGGTCTTGCACTTACTGTGTGGACTCTGGAGAGGATCATCCTGTCTTGCAGTGGCGGTGTGTGGAGAGGGCGGGCAGAGGTGTCTGCTCCTCGTGTCTCCCCTTTCTTGCCAAAGCGCCTAGGCATCCAATAGGATCGCCTGGCGCTTTGGCCAGTTGGGAAACAGATCTCACCAACCTGCCTCCTGATTGGTGGAGAGGCACTGCAGTGTGAAAATAGTGAAAATTCATTTGTTATGGTCACACAATTGGGTGGGATCGGGCGCACTCTCTGCGCCCCGAGCCCACCCTTTTTGGAAGCCTGTTAGAGCCTTGGGCTCTAGTCAGGTGTTTAAAAAAAACACTTCCTCCCGCCCGCCATAGGAATCCATGTGTCCAGAGTCCTGAAAGGGGGCGGGCGCATGAACAGGAAGGCTTCAGCCGCTCACTCGGCTCAATGACACTGGGGGGAGAGGAACCAATGATCTCCGCCACTGCCGGTGGGTCCGGTAAGCGGCGGAGATGACGGGAAACCAGCGGGAGCGGGGGACACCTCTCCCGCCGCTGATAAAAGTGATCTCACAGTGAAACTGCCACTAAGACCACTTTTATTCTACACAGAATCGCCGGCTGAAAAAAAAGATACTGGGGTTATGGTAGCTATCTGCAACGGTATTCCACTGCAAATTGACTGCCGTCAGGTGACGGCGTAGGTCCGGAAGTGGTTTAAATAATAAACATGAAAAACTGTGGTGGTAAATAAAATCAATAAGCAACAAGTCAAATATCCAATAGTGGTTCTAATATCATTGATCAGTCCACATGTATATAAGCCAGAAATTGAATAGAATAAAAATATAAAGTATAAAAAATTATATACTGTAGATATAAAATGACAGGTGCTCTTTCTTCGTATAAATTGAAGAAAAGAGCCAGCACTCCGCATCTGCTGTTACGTGAAATTTATTGATAGTAGATCATGTACAAAAATGCACAAACGCATTTCAGCATGTAGCCTTGTTCACTGCACATTTTAAAATGTTACAAACAATCACTTAAATACAACACCTTTTGAGAACGGGAAATGCTTTGTCCAATCAGGTTTCAGCTTCAATCAGGGTTCAATCTCTGACAGGTTCCTATGTGTCTTTCACCTGGTCTGTTGGAAAGAATATATAAGCTGCAATACTGGGGCAAAAGGAGAAAACATATATGTGCCAAGGTCCATAGCAACCCCAATCAAAAATTAATGAATACAACAAAGTTATCTTAAAAGCAAGGGATACAATGGACAATGTCATAGAAACTAAGGAATATGGATTAATATCTGTGTAAAACACAGTGCAGTGCTTATTTTATTTTAAACATATTTGTACTTGTAGAACTAGGCCAGAGAGTAGAGAGAGTGTTTTTGATGGTTTTTAATTTGAAATGTACCTTGGGGTCCTTCAATAAGGTCTGTACTTTGGAAAATGTCCGCTACAGCCTTGGTCCGTGCCTAT
Source organism: Glandirana rugosa (assembly GCA_018402905.1). Lineage (NCBI taxonomy): Eukaryota > Metazoa > Chordata > Amphibia > Anura > Ranidae > Glandirana > Glandirana rugosa. Next base: position 59,060 of record BLSH010401124.1, on the reverse strand, counting down.
CCGTGGTTGACAGAGGCCCTCTGACCAATTAAGCATCTGACGGGTGGTTGCTGGGAGGTCACCACATTCATGACCATGTCCCAGGTACAGTTTGTGATACTTATTCATGTGTCTGAATATTTACTGTTTACAGACTGCTAACATTCATATTATGGCCCAGCGTGAAATTTGCTTCAAAACAAATATAAATATGGTAGGTTTCGAATGTATATTTTAACTAGGAGGAAAAGGGGGTGCCAGTGGTTCCCCATATGGGAACCACTGGCCACGTAGCCGAGCCCGTGAGATCACATAAACGAGATTCAAGCATCAGCATCAGCTGAGGATTTGAAACGCTTGTTTTATGTGTCTTTTTTGTAACTGAGTTTTATCCCCTGCTTTAACCACTTGCCTACTGGGCACTTAAACCCACTTCCTGCCCAGGCCAATTTTCAGCTTTCAGCGCTGTCACACTTTGAATGACAATTGCGCAGTCATGCAACACTGTACTCATATGAAATTTTTATCATTTTTTTCACACAAATAGAGTTTTCTTTTGGTGGTATTTAATCACTACTGTTTTTTTTAGAAACAAAAAAGATCAACAGTTTTGAAAAAATAAAATGTTGTGTAGTTTGTTATATACTTTTGCAAACAGGTAATTTTTCTCTTTCACTGATGTGTGCTGATGAGGCTGCACTGATGGGCACTGATAGGTAGCACTGTTGGGCACTGATGGACACTGAGGGGGCACTGATGAGGCTGCACTGATAAGTGGCACTCATGGGCACTGGTAGGTGGCACTAATGGTCTCTGATAGGCGGCACTGATGGCCACTGAGAGGTGGCACTGATGGACACTGAGAGGTGGCACTGAAGGGCACTTATAGGTGGGACTGATGGGCACTGATAGGCAGCACTGACAGGTGACACTGATGGTGAGACACTGATTGGCAGCCCTGATGAACACTGATAGGTGGCACTGGTGAGCACAGATTAGCAGCACTGGTAGGTGGCACTGGTGGGCACTGATAGGTGACACTGGTGGGCACTGATTAGCTGCACTGATGGGGAATGAAGCAGGGACCGATGTCCCTGTAACAGAAGCCAGTTACTTGCTTTCTGCTTCTCTCACGCTGATCGTGAGGAGAAAAAAAGCAGATAACTGGCTTGTTTACTTCCGTGATCAGCTGTCATTGGCTGACAGCTGATCACGTGGTAAAGGGCCCACTGTGATTGATCCTTCTCCCTGCTCTGTGATCAGCCAAGCCAGAAGGACTCAGCAGTCACAGAATGCACTGCCTGTAGCGCGATCATTGGAGGACATCTATTGATGCCCTCCCAGCACTGGAAGCATGCGCTGTAGCCGTTATTCAAATATGAATGAATAAAAAGGTTATACACAGAGAGCACTATGATTCTCACTTTTTTTATTCCATGTTATGTACTATGGATGATGAGCAAGAATATACTTTGACCACCCAAATTGGATCCAGGAGGAGGACGCGAGGTACAGAGACATCCAGAGGAGGAGTGTATAAGGTGAATGAGACTCTGTAATGGGGTCTGATTCTGGAGATGAGCGGGCACTTCGTATAGAGGTGGTGGATCACAGGACACATTTGTGAACATTATATTTTCTGTCACGAGTTTTTGAACACAGTGGTGCAAGATGGGAAGATACCTTAAAGCACATATATTAAAGAGACTAATAGAGACATTTATAATTTATTTGTTGAATATCATTTTCACTAGTGTATTGAAGATGATGTATTGCATTGTATGTATGAATTGCACTGCACTGTAATATATTATTGGCATTCGACTTTTAGTAGTCCACACAGAACCTGGTCGTCTGATCCTTTTTGGGGACCAGGACTACTGGGGATGCACAGGCATTGTGGGACTTCTAAATCACCCCAGCTGCAGCATTTTCTCCACCTCCCTTTTCATGTCAGCACCTCCAGAGAGACCCGATAGGCTGGTTGTTTAATGGGAGTATGTGCCCCTGTGTCCACCCGATTGACAGTGAGTCCCAGGTTTTCCCATAAACCTGCTAACATATACTGCCAGCCCACTCTTCAGCCCAGGTAACTGAATGGGGGTAAGATTGGAGTATATCTGGAGGTCTGAGTCTGCCTCCCTGGTGTCAGCTAGCAGGCATAGAAGTGGATCAGCCTCCTCTGGCTCCAGCCTGCTGCAGACATAGGTCGTGCGCTCTTGATGGGCTTTGATCATGTTCACATGAAAGGCCTTCTGTCGTCTGCTTCCTTTTCCCAACCTGACTAAGTAGGTGACATCATTCAGACGCTGGGGGATGGTGTACGGGCCTTCTCATGCTGCTTGGAATTGTTCTGCTACAGGGGAAGCAGAACATACACCTGCTGACCAACATTGTATGCCCAATCCCTAGCATTATGGTCATACCAAAGTTTCTGCCTGATTTGGGCCAGAGCCATGTTTTCCCGGACAATTGCCACCAGAGTCTCTATTTTGTCTCTGAATTTTAGGAATACATAATAAAGACCACTGGATCATCAATTTTGCCCTTCCAGGTCTCACAGATTAGGTGCAGGGGCCCTCTTACCCTCAGTCTATACAGAATCTCAAATGGCGAGAAGCCTGTGGACTCCTGGGGCATCTCTCTGTAAGCAAACAGAGTATGAGGCAGTTATCATTCCCAGTCCTTTCCCTGGGATTCCACAAAGGCGTGCAAACTTTGTTTCAAGGTACCATTGAAATGCTTGCACAAGCTGTTTGTTTATGGATGGGAAGGACTGGCCATGATATGCGTCATCTATATTTTCTGATAGAGAGCTTGCCTTAAGTCAGACACAAACTGGGGGCCTTGATCGCTAGTGAATTCAGCCAGAAATCCCACTGTTGTGAAGATCCTCAGCAGAGCATAAGCGACCTTGTCTACTCAGAGGGTGGAGAGAGCCACTGCCTCTGCATAACGCGTGGCATAGTCGACAACTGCAACTATAGGGGTGCGGACCGCACCTGGATGACACCCACCAGAGGGTGACAACAGGCCCGGACTGACACCTGGCGCCGCATTGAGAGGGCCATCACAGCTCCCCTCTTCCCCTCTGGGATCTCTGCTGGACAGTTTACTGACTGGAATGGTACCAGTTGATTGGAGAAAAGCCAACGTGGCACCAATATTTAAAAAAGGGCTGAGACATATCCCTGGGAACAACAGGCCAGTTAGCCTAACATCAATAGTCTGCAAGTCATTGGAGGGATGATAAGGGACAATATACAAGATTTTAGTAATGAAAATGGTATCATTAGCAGTAATTTATTTGAAAACTGGCTACAGGGGCGGGTCCTAAGGATGGTGATAAATGGGGAGCACTCAGAATGGTCTGGTGTGGAAAGTGGGGTCCCCAAGGGATCTGTCCTGGTACCAATCATGTTTAATTTATTCATAAATGATCTAGAGGATGGGATAATCAGCTCGATCTCAGTATTTCTAGACAATACCAAGTTAAGCAGGGCAGTAACTTCTACGCAGAATGTGGATACCTTGCAAGAAGACCTAAACAAAATAATGGGGTGGGCAACTACATAGCAAATGAGGTTAAATGTTGAAAAATGTAAGGTAATGTATTTGGGGGCCAAAAATACGAACGCAAGTTACTGGCTGAAGGAAGAACCTCTGGGGATGGAAAAGGACCTGGGGGTCCTAGTAGATGACAGGCTTAGCAATGGCATGCAATGTCAGGATGCTGCAAGCAAAGCCAACAGAATATTGGCATGCATTAAAAAGAGGATTCACTCCAGAGATAAAACAATAATTTTCCCAATCTACAAGACTCTGATCCGGCTGCATCTTGAGTATTCTGTCCAGTTCTGGGCAGCAATCCTCAGGAAGGATGTGCTGGAACTGGAGATAGTCTAGAGAAGGGCAAGAAAGCTAATTAAGGGAATGGAGGACCTCAGCTATGGGAAAAGAATACAACCATTGAACTTATATTCTCTGGCGAAGAGATGCTCGAGAGGGGATATAATATCAATGTACAAATACCGTACTGGCGACCCTAGCATAGGGAAAAAACTATTCAGTGAAAGGGAGTTTAAAAAGACATTCGGCCATTAACCTTAAACTGCATAGAGGGCTCTTTACTGTCAGAGTGGCAAGGATGTGGAATTCTCTTCTACAAGCAGTGGTATCAGCAGGGAACATCGATAGTTTATAAAAACTATTAGACGGGCACATGAACGACCACAACATACAGGGGTATACAATGTACTATTGACATAAACACATACACACACACACATCATAGCTTGAACTGGATCGAGTGATGTCTTCTTTCAACCTCACCAACTACAGTATCTCACAAAAGTGCTGAGAGGAGGAGTATCAGGAGGCAGAGTGAACACTGAAGAATTGACATTTTGCTATAATGTAAAGTAGTGAGTGTGCAGCTTGTATAACAGTGTAAATGTGCTGTCCCCTCAAAATAACTCAACACACAGCCATTAATGTCTAAACCTCTGTCAACTAAAGTGAGTACATCCCTAAGTGAAAATGTCCAAATTGGGCCCATTTTCCCTTCCCGGTGTCATGTGACTCATTAGTATTACAAGGTCTCAGGTGTGAATGGGGAGCAGGTGTGTTAAATATGGTGTTATCGCTCTCACTCTCTCATACTGGTCCTTGGAAGTTCAACATGGCACCTCACTGCAAAAACTCTCTGAGGATCTGAAAAAAAGAATTGTTGCTCTACATAAAGATGGCCTAGGGTATAAGAAGATTGCCAAGACCCTGAAACTTAGCTGCAGCATGGTGGCCAAGACCATACAGCAGTTTAACAGGACACGTTCCACTCAGAAAAGGCCTCGCCATGGTCAACTAAAGAATCGAGTGCACATGCCCAGTATCATATTCAGAGGTTGTCTTTGGGAAATAGACATATAAGTGCTGGTTGAAAGGGTGAGGGTCAGCCTGTCAGTGCTCAGACCATATGCCGCACACTGCATGAAATTGGTCTGCATGGCTGTCATCCCAGAAGGGAGCCTTTTGTAAGGATGATGCATAAGAAAGCCCGCAGTTTGCTGAAGACAAGCAGACTTATATGGTTCAGATGGTGTCAAGCGTGTGTGGCGGCAACCAGAGGAGGAGTTCAAAGACAAGTGTGTCTTGCCTACAGTCAAGAATGGTGGTGGGAGTATCATGGTCTGGGGCTGCATGAGTGCTGCCGACACTGGGGAGCTACAGTTCATTAAGGGAACCATGAATGCCAACATGTACTGTGACATACTGAAGCAGAGCATGATCCTCTCCCTTCGGAGACTGGGCCGCAGGGCAATATTCCAACATAATAATAATGGACCCATGCACTCCTCCAAGATGACCATTGCCTTGCTAAAGAAGCTGAGGGTAAAGGTGATGGACTGGCCAAGCATGTCTCCAGACCTAAATCCTATTGAACATCTGTGGGGCATCCTCAAACGGAAGGTGGAGGAGCGCAAGGTCTCTAACATCCGCCAGCTCCGTGATGTCATCATGGAGGAGTGGAAGAGGACTCCAGTAGCAACCTGTGAAGCTCTGGTGAACTCCATGCCCAAGAGGGTTTAGGCAGTCCTGGAAAATAATGGTGGCCACACAAAATATTGACACTTTGGGCCCAATTTGGACATTTTCACTTAGGGGTGTACTCACTTTTGTTGCCAGCGGTTTAGACATCAATGGCTGTGTGTTGAGTTATTTTGAAGGGACAGCAAATTTGCACTGTTATACAAGCTGTAAACTCACTACTTTACATTGTAGCTAAGTGTCATTTCTTCAGTGTTGCCACATGAAAAGATATAATAAAATATTTACAAAAATGTAAAGGGTGTACTCACTTTTGTGAGATACTGTATATAACTACTGTATATGTAACTAAGTATAGGGAGGAACAAGTCCATTTTTGGTAATTATTAAAGGGAATCCATCACAAAGCATATCCACTGTGCATGTGTAGCCTTTCATGGCAACAGCTTTATGCCCATGCTTCAGACTTAGTTAATCACAGAACGGGGTAAAGGGCCAATCACAATGGCCTTTTACCACGTGATCATCTGTGTCCAATAACAGCTGATCACAGATGTAAACACAAGCTGGTTATTGGTTTGTCTTTCCTCATGCTGACAGTGAGGAGAGAAGAAGAGAGCCGATAGCCGGCTTGTGTTAAAGGGACATCGGCGGGGGCATAGCCTGGAGCAGCATGCAGCAGGACGCTGATGAGCTGAGCTCCTCCATTTACACATCCTTACAAACATATCCTGAGACCCTGAACATCTAAAAACTACCTGATTTACACACCCTACTCACCTGAGGAGACAGACACGATCGCAAAGCTGGACAAATTCCGCCGGCAGGAACAGGAGCACATGGAGCAAGATAGCGCCGCCAGATCCAAAGAGATAACATCCACCGGAGCTAAAAACAGAACGGGTCCTGGAAGCCATCACAGCATTACAGGCTAACCTCACGGCTCAGATCGAGGAGGTCAAGATGGATATCTCCCTGGGGAGACAGGACATGCAACAACTCAGGGAAAGAGTCACAGATACGGAGACCAGACTGAGCACAGTAGAGGACTCCCTCCCCCCTCTTCAAAACTCTTCAGACAGCCTGCAAATTCAAGTGAACCAAATCCTCCAGAAGCAAGATGATATGGAGAACAGACTCAGAAGGTGTAATCTCAGATTTATTGGGTTGCATGAAGGAGCGGAGGGCCCTGATCCCTTGACGTTCCTTGAAAAGCTCCTCTGTGACACATATGGCAAGGAGGCATTCTCTCCCACATTTGTGGTGGAGAGGGCCCACCGCATGTGTGGCAGACCCCCACCGGTTGGTGCACCACCGCGCACGTTTATTGCGAAGTTACTAAATTTCAGAGACAGAGATGCTATACTTTGTCTGAGCAGAGAAAAAGGAAACATTCCCTTTGGAAACAAGAATATTGCGGTTTTCCCTGATTTCTCAGCAGAGGTGCAACGCAGACGTAAGAGCTTCACAGACGCCAAGAGACGCCTTCGCATCAAACACATCAAATACGCCATGATGTTTCCTGCACATCTCAGAGTGGAAGGAGAAGACAGAGTCCATTTCTTTGAAGACCCTGAAGCTGTGATCACCTGGCTCGAACAACAAGAGACAAACAGATTAGTACTTCCTTGCCCCACACTCTGCTGGTTTCCACAATGGCAGTGTAGTGATATGGCTTACTTGCTCCCGGTTTCATGGCGGGTGCTTTTACTTATTCCTGCCAAACTGATTCTACAATTCTTGATTTCATGATGGAGACATTTTGGTTATTACTTTTTCTTCCCCCTCCTGTTACAAGGGACAAGATTTATACCCCTTATGTTAACCTCTACATATTTAGGATGGGGGCCCTGCTATGTGTTGGAATACTCTCTCCAGAGATTGTGATTATTTTACTGGCCATTCCCAGAATCCGCCAGTAGAGACCGCTGTTGACTTGTACCTGAACTATCCTTGCATCTACTAAGCCAGCAATTTTCATTCATACCATGTTCCCAGGGACAAGTTGGTTTGGGTTATTTCTATTTCATGTTTTTCTTTTTAAACATTGACCTTTCTTTTGGCCTATATACCGTGTAAGGGCTCTATCGCACGGCGGAGGACATCACCTCACTGAAGCACACACGCTGATAAGCAAACACAGTCCTATGTTATTGAGGAGGAGTTGAGGTTCCCAAGGGGGACTGTATCAGTGCCAAAGGACAAATAGCAAGACCATAAGTTTATATAAAATCACAAAATTTTTATTAATTTTGTATTAAAAAGCATTGGTGAACTGATCACATTAAGAACAAAATGGGTCAAAGCAGGGTAAGTACAATAGCAATATGAGGTAGTTTGTGATATCATACAGAGTGGAAAGAGTCTCCCAACATGTTTCGCCAAACTATTGGCTTCCTCAGGGTATTTCAAGATGACACAACTTGATACTGAGCATATACAAAAAGAGAATAACATACGTTTGAATGAGTTACAGTGTAGTAAACAAATATATAGTTTGCAGTGCAAATCGCCAAAGAGCCCACAGTCTCCCCAGAACAGATAACCCTCCCCCCCACCAAGTATTCCACATTACTCACCCCACCAGGGGCCGAACTACAGTCCTATGTTATGTTTGGTTACACAGTGAAGTTTCGCCCCATGCAGAAGGACACACAACCTGGCCAAATGCCTTTCAATTGTAGTATTATGCCTCTTATTCCCACTTGTTTCTAAGATTAATCATTTGAGCTCATTGAACTGGGAATATGCGCTTTGTTTATGCTTACAACAACTAGAGTTATGCGCAGGTTGGAGTATGTTTTTTGATTGTTGGGCATATGGGTACTATGCCCGCACAAGTTGGGGAAAGTGCAGGGCGGGGAGGGGGGATTTAGTTACTGAAATGTTAAAAGGAATTATCGCAAATTCTATCCAAACATGTTATGTCTTAGGAGCTACTTGCACTTTTATTCCTAAACCCTTAGAATATGATAAGCAAAGAGATGTGTTGCCATTGAACAGTGCAGGGGATACTGAAGATCCCAGAGCTCTAAACTACTTTTTACACCTGAGGTTATTAACCTGGAATGTCAGGGGCATGAGAAACAAGATTAAAATGTCCGCTATATTCACATATCTCAAAAAACAGCATGCTGACATTATAGTCTTGGTCGAGACACACATAGAGGGTCATCTGCAGATGGCACTCAAATGCCCATGGATCGGCTGGGCCTACCATTCTACATATACCTTGCACTCCAGAGGTGTATCTGTCCTCATAGCCAAATCTACACACTTCGAGCTCTTGGGATCCGAGGTCAACCCATTCGGTAGATAAATATTTTTGTATGCAGCCATATATGGGGAGCCAATATTGATATTGGCATTTTATATACTACCACCATTTAGTTCTACAATCCTCACAGAGGGTTTCAGTTTCATGGCACTATATCCCTCGGTTTTGGCAATTTGGCTGGGTGACTTTAATATGACTATTAATCCTAACATTAATAGACTATACAAGACACTCCCCAACCCCCCCCCCCTTATCTTATTGTACTAGGCTTTACAGACTAATAGAATACTTTAAACTAATAGACACTTGGAGAGTGAGGAATCCTACAACTCAGCCATTCACCTGTTTTTCTTCTTCCCACCACTCCATGTCTAGAATTGATTAAATATTTATATCTCAGATACTCCTACCCAGATTACACAATGCTGGTTTCTCCCCTAGGGTGTTATCAGACCATAGTCAATGTTGGATATCACTAAATCAGTTACATAATAGGCCCTCTGCGACACCAAGGTGCAGCCTTAACCCTTTCTGGCTCACATTACTACCTGAGGCCGATGATCTCATCGGGAACTGGAACCAATTCTTTACTGAAAATGACGATACAGCCTTCACACTAATAGTATGAGATGCATTTAAAATGCATGGCAAGACTACACTAATCGCTCACATTAATAAAATGAAAAGAGCATCTGGTGAAGTCCTGGCACAAGCGATGACTGATCTTTCCATTGCTGAGAGAGAATTTGGCGCAGCCCCAACAGAGGATGGGGCCCGTAGCCTGAAGTTACACTCCCGGGTGACTACACAGCTTTAATATGAGAAATCGGAAATTATTTTTTCATAAACAGAAACTATACGAACATGGGGAAAAATGCTGGTAAACTACTTGCTTATATGATTCACTGTGAGGAGAGACCACCAGTTGTAATCACTCTATGCTCCCCAGATGGCACCCTGATTACTGAACCTAGACAGGTTACCGAAATGTTTAGAGAATTTTACTCCAGACTCTATACATCTACTGTTTCTGCGGATGTATCTGGTATGGAAACCTTTTTAAATAATGTACAGTTCCCTCAACTTACCTAGGAACAGATTGTGAGCTTAGAGGCGCCACTGACAACCGAGGAGATAGCCGAAGCACTTGCAAAGTTTCCTAGATCTAAAGCACCAGGCTCTGACTGACTACCAGTAGAATTCTACTCTTCATACTCTGAATTCTTGGCACCTAAATTACTGTCTCTATATAACAACATCTTTGAAAGGTCACAACTACCCCCAACGATGAGAGAGGCACTGATTGTACTAATTCCTAAACCAGGCAAAGACCCAAAGTACCCAGAGTCATACCGACCTATATCATTGCTATAAAGTTGATATAAAGATACTAGAGAAAATTCTAGCTGTCCGCCTAAACAAGGTTATTTTAACATTAATACATGAAGACCAATCTGGTTTCATGCCAGGCAGGAACACCTCCTTCAATCTACAAAGACTGTTCATAAACCTACAGGCATAACATGACAATATAGGAAGCAGAGTAGTCGTAGTCCTGGATACTGCCAAGGCGTTCTACCCGGTCGAGTGGCGTTACTTATGGACATGTCTTGAGAGATTTGGGTTTGGTCCCAGATTTATCAAATGGATGCAACTCCTTTATCAATTTCCGGTCGCTAGAGTGTTGGCCAATGGATGGCAATCAGAGCAATTTCCCTTGACTAGGAGCACGAGACAGGGATGCCCCCTTTCCCCACTGCTATATGCACTGGCTGCAGAACCCCTCGCCATCGCAATACGCTCTCACCCAGATATTGCTGCTCTATGTAAGGGACAACTGATAGAAAAAATCACCACATACGCAGTTGACACCTTGTTATATCTAGACGGCTCAGACAAATTCTCACAAATCCATTGCTCTAAATGTAATAGAAAGGCTTGGGCCCTTTTCAGGGCTCAAAATGAATTGGGATAAGTCCCAGATACTCCCATTGGATAGTTTCCTCCCCCCACCCAATCACAGGCAACTCTCCCACTGCAGAGAGTAGATAAAATTAAATACCTGGGAATACAATTGTCTCGCTCCCCAGCAGACTATTTCTGGCTCAATATAAAACCTTTATATGACTTACTGAAAAGCAAGACACAAATATGGGACAGACTGCCACTGGGAGTGATGGGACGCGTTAATCTTGTCAAGATGGTTCTGTTACCTAAAATTTTTTATATGGTGTGGCACTCTCCTATATACTTACCCCTGAAACACTTTAAAGCCATGAAGGCAATACTTAAATCTTTTATATGGGGCAGTAGCAGGCACAAAATACCCTGACGCAAACTTAAAAATCCCACAGATCTGGGAGGTGTGGCATTGCCCGATTTCAATCTCTACTATTTGGCATCACAACTATCACAGCTATTTCATATTGACAAGATAGACGAAACCCGTTTCTTAACGTTGCTGTGTCCGGAATGGACACACTCCACGATTGTGGGAAGCACGAAGGGAGCAGCTGCCAAGGGTAGTAGACAGACACTCCTGTAACATTACAGACGGATTTGGGAAGTGGTAATGTCCAAGCTCAGTCTACCTAATTTACACCCCCATACCCCACTCTGGCATAATGTACATATTCCCAAATTTAGGGAGATTCCAGATTCGGAACTATGGAGCTCTAGGGGAATATTCTACTTGCCCCATCTTATTCATAATGGGGAAATAAAAACCTTTGATAGTTTAAAAGTAGAATATGACCTTCCAACACGCATGTTTTTTAGATACCTCCAAATCAGACAGGCCTTTGGAGCACAATTTCTCAATGGTGCCCCACAAATAGAGTCCAATTCATTCCTGGAGGTGATGAAAAACTGAGACCCACAAAAACTCATATCTATTTTTTACAATATGTTGCTCCTCCCTTCATCCTCTACATTAGCATTTGCACTTAAAAACAGATGGGAGAATGACATTGGAGCAATTGAGGATGAGGTGTGGAGTGACGCTTTGGACACATGTAAGTTGGTATCACCTAAACTGTCAGATCGTCTCCCCCAGATCTATATTCTTCATAGATCTTATTTCACCCCCCTGAGAGTATCCAGATCTATGCAGCCCATTATGTGTACCCTATGCGGTAGAGAGCCAGGCACCTTCTTCCATCTGTTATGGAGCTGTACTATAATGCAGGGGTTCTGGACACAGGTCGTACAATTCCTGCATGACACCATGGGCTCTCCTCTATCTCTAGACCCCAAAGTGGGTCTTCTGGGTATTTACCCAGAACCTGATCTAGATAAATTTACTAAAGTGTTTTTTAATGAAACTCTATTCTCTGATCGAAAAGTAATAGCCAGGAAATGGATGAGAGCCGACCCTTCTGCACTTAATGACTGGATAATACAGGTTAATAGCACCCTACCCTACAAAAAAATGAATCTATACACACAGAGGATGCCCAGCTAAGTAAGAAAAAATTTGGAATAGATGGCTGCAGACCCCAGAGATGTGTAATCAGTAAAAGCGGTGTGGTTCCTTTCATTTCAAACCTTTATAAAGGGTTCTAGGTTCAACTATGTATAGTACGGTACTATCTATATAATGTACACTGTTAACATTCATTCTAGCTCCAATAACTAAAATAGCATTTTCCTTGTAACGATGTTTAAAGATCCATTAATGTCATTCAACAGAGACTAAATGTACAAGCTGTATTGTTAAACTGACATTTAATGAAGATGTATTACATATGTAAAAATGTATGGTTCAATAAAAAAGTTTTTTATAACATAAAAAAGGGACATCAGCACTGATTATCAGTGTCTTGATTAGCAGTGCAAGCCCAACAGTACCCATCAGTGCTGCCAATCAGTGCCCACCACTGCTGCCAATCAGTGCCCATCAGTGCCTCCTTATCAGTGTCACCTATCAGTGCTGTCCATCAGTGCCACCTATCAGTGCCCATCAGTGCCACCTATCAGTGCCCATCAGTATTGCCTAGAAGTGCCCTTCAGTGCCGCTCATCAGATCCTATCAGTGCCACCTCATCAGTGTCCACCAGTGCCCATCAGTGCCACCTATCAGTGCAGCCTCATTAGTGCACATGAGTGAAGGAGAAAAATTACCTTTTTGCAAAATTGTATAACAAATTGTGAAAAATGTATTTTTTTTTCAAAATTGTCAGTCTTTTTTCATTTGTTAAGCAAAAAATAAAAAACCCAGTTGTGATTAATTACCACCAAAATAAAGCTCTATTTGTGTGAAAAAAAAGATAAAAATTTCATATGGGTACAGTGTTGCATGATTGTATAATTGTCATTGAAAGTGTGACAGCACTGAAATCTGAAAATTGGCCTGGGCAGGAAAGGGGTAAAAGTGCCCAGTAGGCAAGTGGTTAATAAAGCCCATGTAAAACACAGCAGGTGTGTTGGTGTTCTTAGGCGTGGGGTAGAGGGACTCTGCTGCATCCAGTAATTCTACTAGGAAGAGGAGGAAGAGGTTGGTCCAGTGGGCTTCTTCACGTGATGGCTGTAGCTGCAAGTGGGTTTATACTAGTACTTTGAGGAGGGTTGGCACCTGAATGTCAGTGATATCAGACCGGCCTCTCTTAATCAATTGCCAAACTCCAGCTGTGGATTGACGTCGACAACCTGGCTCTCCTGCGTGAACTGAAATACCACCAAAAGAAAGCTATATTTGTGGGAAAAAAAGGACGGCAATTTTGTTTGGGTAAAATGTTGCATGACCGCGCAATTGTAAGTTAAAGCGACGCAGTAGAGAATCGCAAAAAGTACTCTGGTCAGGAAGGGGGTAAATCCTTCTGGGGCTGCAATGGTTACATGTCATGGGGGGTCAGGCCTGTACTGGCCATCGGGACTACCGGGAGTTTCCCGGTGGGCCGATGGCTCAGTGGGCCGGTTCAGTGACAGACAGCCTGTTAAAGGGCGCACAGCCATGACTTTACAGTGAGCAGGTCCGTGGAGGAGAAAGAAACTGTTGTGTCCCTCCCCCCCTTGAACTGTGTGAGGCTGTGAGCACTGAGCAGAGGGCTGTTTCCTGCCCCTC
>BLSH010401124.1:17188-40362 GCA_018402905.1 Glandirana rugosa | reverse complement strand
TGGGGACCCTGATGTAAGGGACTCTGTCTGGCCAGCCGGTATGGGAGGGCCTGTCATCCTCACTGCCCATCACCTCACTTCATAGTGCGCAACCCGGCTCAGCCTCAGCGCTGCTGCCATGCTGAAAGGCAGCAATTGGCTTGCAGCAATGCCAGTTTCTGAAATTCCAGCCAATTAGGCTGTAGCAATGTGCCTGCATGACGTTAGCCCTCCCACTTCATGTAGGGATGTGAGAATGAGGAGAAAAATACAGAGGAGAATAAGTGAAATAATAAAAGATGTGTGAGGACTCTTTATGTTATGCTACTTATGTTTTTTTGCGCAATTGCGTATAGTTTATGTACTGTATTTGTGCGCGTTTGCAAAATTAAAGTGGGCCGGTCTGGATGAAATCCAGGGCCAAATTTTTGTCCCAGTCCAGCCCTGTGGGGGGTGGGTTTGCCAATGGTGCAGAGAGGCAGGCCAGACTTGACAATTAATTGACAGCATGGTGAGCTAACAAATACAACCTTTGGCCACAGCTGCATTAAACCTAATGGCAGAAATGTCTTTCTGTTGCCAGGAGTCTATATACCCAGCTCCTAGCTACACTTTCCCCCCACTTAAAATCTTTTGTCCCCAAATACTCAGGGATTCTCCACTACCACTTAAGGGAGAAAATATGATTAGTCAACTTAATCAGAATTTAAATTCAGCAAATATTCACAAACATTGGGATTTTGCTTAAACCACTTATACACATTCACAGTTAATTTGTAATCAGTTTTCTGACAGGCCAGGGCAATAGCAGTGTCCGACCCAGTAGTGTCAGAGACCACATTGAGGTCACCTTTTGCACAATTAATGGTAACAGGGTCAGGTATAGAATCTAAGAAAGTGTATATAAAGGAGGCCGAAAATGTAATGGTTGCAAATTAAGCCGCTTTAATAAGGGTACAGGTATTCGAACAAAGCCTAACTGGTTTCGGGGGGACCAAGGACTCCCCCTTCTTCAGAGCTGTACAAAAAATAAAAACAATAAAAACACTTGTATATGTACAATAATTGATGTCTATATAATAATAAAATGTTTGAAACTGATTAAAAAGGTTAAAACGGTTAGAAACTCTATAAAACTAATGACCACATATGTAAAGTGAAATGTGAGCCTAGGGGAAAAGTAATACTAACAAGTGATAATAAAAAAATTATCATAATGCTCCTAAAAAAATAATAAAATGATAAAAATGGCTCACAATAGGGGTTCCCTTCATATAATAAATCCTGGTGGAAATTTTTTTTTACTTGACTTTCAAATACACCTTCTGAACAGTGAAACACGGGTTATTGGTTCCTTGTCATACACTGCTGTATCTATAATTTTTGGATAAACATGTTACTTTGAGCAGTGAGACCTAGGGTGCAAGAAAACATTTTGGGCTTACATTGTTACTTTTTCATTTATTACACTGTAAGGCCTCATGCACACAGGACGCCCCTGGACGCTTCCACAGCCACCACTTTTGGTTTTAGACACTTTCTTCCCCATCATATCTCCCCATGTGTCCATGCACACACAGGCACACAACTGCCACGGGCAGGGCATCCTTGAGCTGCAAAAAAAACCCCCAAGACCGAGAGGAGTCCCCCAGCCGCAAAAACGTTCAAACGCTCAAAAACGCAAACGCTCAAAAACACTGAAAAATGCCAATGTAAAAAAGCTCAAAAATGCTACTGGCGTTTCTATAACATTTTTTTAAACGTCCTGTATGCATGAGGTCCAAGAGGTAACAAAAAAGGAGAGACATAATCTGCAATTCAACATCAAAAGTAAATAAATAAATAAACAGATTCCCCTACTGCAGGGTAACTATAAAAATCCTGCTGTTTGAATGGAGATAACATTTGGGTCTGTCTGGGACACAAATGTCTGCAGAGAGAAAGGCATAAGAAAAATAGGAATTGTGAGCTGAAAGAGATAGGAGATTGGGGGGAAGGGAGGAAGTCATATGGGGTTTTGACAGCTTGTCCAGAAATTACATGAAACCCTGGATGGGAAAGATAACAGACAGCTTGTGTCCCAGTGTTTAATGGTGTATAGTGGCTTTGTTCGAATACCTGTACCCTTAATAAAGAGACTTAGTTTGCAACCATTACATTTTCGGGCACTCCTTTATATACACTTCCTTGGATCATTATGGGAGCGACCATCTGGCCGTATTCTGAGGCAGCAGCCCAGGCCCATAACAGGGTCTTTTATCATTCATATGACAGCCGGGCACTCAAACTCAGGAAAGAAACTTTCCCTATATTGCCCATTGGACTTTCTGCCAACAACCAGTGACCAACCAAGTCAGTCCAGCACGATCTCTACCCTTTCAAGACTAGGTATAGAATCTGACCTTTGAATTGTGGGAATTAATGTCAGAGTTTTCCCCAATGTATCATAAGTAAGTCTTCTGGGAGGGTGTATGTTTCTTCCTAACTGAACAGGAGAACTTGGTTTCCGCCTTTGGTATAGCACTCCCTTTCATGGC
Organism: Glandirana rugosa; assembly: GCA_018402905.1. NCBI lineage: Eukaryota > Metazoa > Chordata > Amphibia > Anura > Ranidae > Glandirana > Glandirana rugosa. The sequence goes on along the minus strand of BLSH010401124.1, from coordinate 37,846 downwards.
TCCCTAAGGAGGTAGAGCCCTTGTCAAGCTTCACTTCGGGAGTAGAGTTTCACTCTGGGCCTGATACAGGGGCGGCTCCCCTCTCCAAATTGACTGGAGAAGTAACTTGCTTCTCAGGACTCGCTATAGGTGTTAAGTCCCTTACTGGGCTTGTGATCTAAGTAGGACTCCTTCCAGAACTTGCCATTGGAGTAAGATTCTTTCCAGGACTTGTTACTGGAGTGGAATTGTTTTAAGGACTGGTTACTGAAGTGGATTTGTTTTTAGGACTGGTTACTGGAGTAAGAAGTTCAGGCTTGAGAGAAACATGACCAGGTCATCAGGAATATCAGAGTCTAATCCTTCTCTCCTGTTCTCCTCTTCTTTTGACAACACTGTTTCATTTGCAGAGCCACTGGCCAGTCTCACCACAGGTAGGCATTCATCAGTGAAACAAATTAAGTCCCCTTGTTCAAGACTTGGAACTGGCCTGATACTCCCTCTGGAAGGAGCATCTCTCCTTTTAGTTAATGGTGGAGCATTCCTCTTCTGTCCAGGAGAACTTTGTGGTCTTCTCGCCTCTCTCATTGACGTTGGTCTTCTGAACCAAGGTCTGACCTCTGTCTCAGGGATAAAACCCGGGGTCCACAACCAAGTGGGTACTACCTCTTCATCTTCACTGTCATCTTGAACCGGCCTTGCAGGCTTAGCAGGGAGTTTCCAACGAGATCAAGGCCTTGGGGGAACTGAATACACAGGAGGTGCAGGAGAACAAAGAGGCACCCAAACTGCATCTGACAAAGGAAGTAGATGATCACAATGCCATATCTGTCCCTCTGGCTTGATCTGGTAGACTAGCAACCCTGGAAGCTGTTTACAAATAACATAAAATTATTTTTGTTCTTCAATTCCCGTGTAGTAGTATGCTGCATTTTCTTCTCATAAGCTTGCTTTAAGTTCTTCCACAACCGATCTACCTAACCCTTGTGAGAAGTCAAAGAGGTATCACCAGCAGATGTTCCGAAGACCAGATCAATTGGAAGTCTATCAAAAAAAGGGGGGGTTTAGGATAGCTCCCCCGTCGGGTCTGGTACAAAATAATATGCCTGGGGGATAGTGAATCCTATTCACCCAGCTTGGCCACTCATCCAAAGACAGGATGGGGTCCCCAGGGCACAAGATCAATGCACAAAAACTTGTGTATACACAAAAAGGGCCCATGGGCGGGACACTCAGGGCATGAAAATATAAAGTTTATTAGTCAACAAATCAAGGGGATTAAAAACAGCCATTTACCATTGATACATAATAAAAATGACAACGTTGTCAACTATAAAGGGACAGCAGCAGCCGGCTGCATTCACCATACCACCATACACTCTGCTATCACACCAATACAAGGGAATTGGACAGTTCTAGGATGGTGGCATACCAGGACCACCATATGGGGTGTACCCATATCTAATGAGGTGATGCAAAGGTCCTAGGTCCCGTTAGGCAGACTCCCAGTGTAGTGTGGCCACACGGATGGCATTAAGTTCAATAGGTGCCACAAATGATCTAGTAAATACTAGTTGCTCCCACTGTAGTAGTATACAAACTGAGTCATAGAAGGATCACATGCCATTCAACTCCCATTCTTGGGATCAACACCGGATGGCCGCTATAAGTGCTAGGGGCTATGGGTCACCAACAGAGAAGCTCACCGCTCTTCACCGACAGCGTCGGCATCGTCCTGTATGGAGGCGGTCAGGCTCAAACGTGGTCCCGGCTGTAAGCAGCAGTATCCCAACTCGCGGTCATGTCTCCGGATCCAAACACTACACTCTGAGAGTATTGATGAAGGTCACGTGACCAGTCCGAGAACCTGCGGTCACATGGGGGTGGTGGGGGTGGCCGGCTGGACTTTATATTTTAATGCCCTGAGTGTTCCGCCCACGGGGCCCTTTTTGTGTATACACAAGTTTTTGTCAATTGGAAGTCTAGCCTCTCTTCCGAACATAAGGCGATAGGGTGAGTATCCAGTCGCATCACTTACAGTACTGTTATAAGAACGTGCCATGGCGGCAATATGATTTCCCCAGTATTGCTTCTTCTCAGGGGGCAAGGTCCCCAACATATTCAGCAGAGTCCTTTTGAATCATTCAGGCTGAGGGTTCCCTTGTGGGTGATAAGGTGTGGTTCAAGACTTTTTGATGGCCAACGACTTGCACAACTGATGTATGAGCCGACTTTCAAAATCTCTTCCCTGGTCAGAATGGGTTAAGACAGGCACCCCATAATGAATGAAGAATTTCTCTACCAGTAACTTCGCCACCATAGTTGCTTGCTGATCTTTCTTCGGATAAGCCTGAGCATATCGGGTAAAATGATCAGTCACCACCAATATATTGCCTCTTCCACCTGTATCTGGTTCCAGGCACAGGAAGTCAATGCATACAAACTCCATGGGGCTCTGCCTCTATAAATACTCCATAGGGGCAGCTTGAACTGGAAGAGTTTTCCTCTGAATGCAAGGCAGGCAGGAATGACAGTAGTTCTCTATTTCTCTTCTCATATCTGGCCAATAAAACCAATTCCTGACTAGGCGAAAGGTTCTCTCTATGCCTAAATGCCTATGTTCATCGTGCAAAGACACCAGGACTGAGGCGCAATGTTTTTCTGGGAGGAATAGTTGCCAGGTCTCCTCTAACCTTGTCACCAGAGCCTCTTCGATATAGCAGACCATCCCTCAGTAGACGTGTAGAGACATGCTGGACAGCCACACTCTGGAAAAGCATTCCTTTATTGAAAATCACATTTAAAATCCAAAAGACAGTCAGCATACATGAAGGAAACCCAAGCGGTCAATAGAGCAGGCTAACGCATTTCACACCATGATGTGGGGGTGCTTAATCATAGCCTAGTTCCACTGTCTGACTGTCCTGAATATATATGAAACTAAAGCAACCTAGATGTCAATCAAGGGTGATTCATGGACAATCAAACAAATGTGGATCCGCTGTGTGATTACTTCACAGATGCTTAGCAGGGAATATATGCAGAAAAAGTCAACCATAGTTCCCTGAAAAGCGATAAATTGATATGGAAGAAATCATTACAAAAATGTGAACTAGTATAATATTTAAGTGACATTATACAAATAACATACAAATCCATAGAATATAAACATTAGAATCGACCCAATACTGATACATAGTACATATAAGACACATTTGAAAAAATGCTACTATTTAATCCAATAATCGTGTCACACACTGAAGGGCCAGCGTGTCCAGTTAAATAACAATGTATCAGCTAGCACTTACATGAACAAACAATGCAGGATAGTGAAAGCACCAAATCTGAAAAGAAAAAATAGAGCACATGTTAGTGTAGTTAAATGAGGTAATGATCACGAATATAAAGGGTCAAAAAATTAAAAATGAAGAGAAAAAAAGTCTTAGCAGGACTAAACTCAAGGATGCCACGTGCCTTTGACAAAGTCAATATTTTCTAAATATATACATGAAAGACCAAAGGCACTTGGGGACATATAGGGAAAGTAATATGTATAAAGACATTGTATCAAAAAGTGTCTAAATATACCTTCCCTGCCCACATACCTATATGAACTGTTGCCATCAGAAAATCAGAAAAAAGGAAAAAAGTTTTCCTACAGTTCATTATACAATATATCAAAATCCCAGGGGAATCCCTAAAACCGGGCTAGTCAGTTCAATTAAAATACTTATAGAACCCGTGAAGGATATGAAGAATACGAGCGCATCTCTGCATTCACAAAGGGACTACGGCTGAAGGGAAGTATACAGGGAAATCCAGTAAGCAAAACTAAGGGATAGGAGAACAATTGTCCTATGCATGTATCACTGTAAACTCTTTTTACTGTTTATTTTTTGCCGAGGACAATGTTGTCCAATGTGGGGGACAAGATGTCAATCTCCTAAAAAATGAGGTTCAAAGTGGATGGCATGGATTTATGGCCAAAATAGAGAATTGTGTAAGAAGGGAAGTACGTACGGATCAGCAAAAAAAACTCCTATTATTAAAAGAGCAAAAATTATTCATAAAAGTGGGAAACTACCCACTCAAAGTTGAGTCCTGTAGGAATTCTCGTGTTTAAAGAGAATATCCCTCTTACACAAAATTCTGAACTTGTCCCCACCCTTGATGCTCACTTTAATATTCTCTATGCCTTGTATGACCAAAGAGGATACATCTTTGTGATGAATGTTAATCCAATGTCGTGCGACATTGGTAGAGTGATCCTTATTAATGTCCCACAGGTGGTCCTGTAAATGATCTCTAAGCCTCCGGGTGGTTTATTAATCTTTACAGGTAATAACATAAACCAAATACCGCGTATTACAGTTAATAAATGATTTGATGGGAAAAGTTTTATTATTGGAAGTGGAATGAACAACACCCCCCCTTAAAATAAACAAGCAATATGAACAAGTACGGGAACTGCATCCAAATGTACCCTTAAAGGAAACCAAGTAGGCATTTTTACTGGACATTTGAATAAACTCGGGGATAAACCTGTATTCCTTTGGCCACAATCTGGGAGTAGATTGGGTCATTGGAAAGAATGGGAAGGTATTTCATAATGATCTTCTTCACCTCATTAAACTTGCAACTGTATGGGGTGGAGAAGACCACTTTCTCTGATGGACAGGTTTGTTTTTTCGCACGGGAGGACTTACATTGCAACAATGTGGATCTTGACACTGACCATCCCTCAACAGTAACTGACTCCATTCTCAATTTAATTTCTTAGCATGGTCTATTGAGCTCTTTAAAAGCAACTTGGAATCTTGTTGTGCCAAAGCTTTAAGGACTACATGACCTAGAGGATCCTGCTCTTGGTCAGTCTTGATCTCCTTCGTTGTTAGTCCAGGAAAACCCTCACTTCTTACTTGAGTCAGTCCACAATAAGCCCGAGGTACTCCAGCTGGTGAAACTCCTATGGACTATGGACTACAGTCCCTCTCAGGCATTATACCAGACCTTTGCATAGGGCTTGTACTCCTTCAGTAGGCACAAAGGTCTATTCTCGAGATTCTTCCTCGGGACAATATGACTGATGGGACAGCGCATTAGCATCTCTGTTTCGAATTCCAGGTTGGTATTTCAAACTAATCTAGAATCCAGCTAATGCAGCTAACCGTCGGTGCCCGGTTGCATCCAGCTTTGCAGAAGTCAGCAAGAAGATTAATGGATTATTATCAGTCTTCACAACAAATTAAGCCCCATACAAATAGTCCTTCAATTTGTCTACAACTGCCCACTTTAAAGCCAGGAACTTCAATTTGTGTGCTGGGTAACTCTTTTCAGAAGGAATAAGACTTCAGCTCACATAAGCCACTGGCCTGAGCTTGCCATCTTGCTCTTGGTAAAGAACTCCTCCTAGCCAATCTCTGCTAGCATCCACATGAAGCTCGTAGGGTTTGGATGGATCAGCATATGCTAAGACTGGGGCTACAGTAAGACTTTCCTTCAACCGCTTGTAAGTTTCTTCACATGAATGAGTCCACTGCTCTTTAATGGACTCTTTTTTTCCTTTCCTGCCCAACTTCTTTTCTTTCATCTTCCCTTCTTCCGCCCCCCGAGGCCACCTGAAGCAATTAATTGAGGGACTTTGCAATCTTGGGGAAGTTGACCACAAATATTTGGTAATATGAACAAAGCATAGTTACATAGTTACATGGTTAGCCAGGTTGAAAAAAGACACGTCCATCTAGTTCAGTGGTTCTCAACTCCCGTCCTCAGGACCCACCAACAGGCCAGATTTTAAGTATTACCTTGGTGAGATGCAGACTAGAATACTGCAATCACTGAGCAGCAAATGATACACCTGTGATGTATTTCAGTTATCCTGCAAACCTGGCCTGTTGGGGGGTCCCGAGGACCGGAGTTGAGAACCACTGACCTAGTTCAACCAATAAAAAATAAAAAAAAATATATATATATATATATATATATATATACAGGGTGGGCCATTTATATGGATAGACCTTAATAAAATGGTGATATTAACTTCCTGTTTGTGGCACATTAGTATATGTGAGGGGGGAAACTTTTCAAGATGGGTGGTGACACCGCAGGAGAAATGCTTGCACAGGCTTCCAGTATCCGTAGTTTCACCAAAAAATTGATGGTATGGTGTGGTATATGGGGTACAAAGATAGTGGGGCCATTCTTCATCAATGGAAACCTCAAGGCCACTGGATATGCGAAATTGCTACATGATGATGTGCTTCCCTCTTTATGCACTGAAGCTGGCACGTTCCCTGAGTTTTTTCAGCAAGATGGTGCACCACCACATTATGGGTGTCAGGTCCAAGTATTCCTAGATGAACAGTTTCCTGGAAAGTGGATTGGTCGTCGTGGGCCAGTTGAATCGCCCCCAAGGTCTCCCGATCGCAATTGTCTATGCTGTGAAGATACGAGATGTGCAGCACCTGAAACTACGGATACTGGAAGCCTGTGCTAGCATTTCTCCTGCGGTGTTGCTATCAGTGTGTGAAGAGTGGGAGAAGAGGGTTGCATTGACAATCCAACACAATGGGCAGCACATTGAACACATTTTATAAGTGGTCAGAAACTTGTAAATAACTCATGAAAGAATAAAGTTACGTTAAAACCAAGCACACCATTGTTTTTCTTGTGAAATTCCCAATAAGTTTGATGTGTCACATGACCCTCTTCCTATTGAAAAAACAAAAGTTGGATTCAAAATGGCCGATTCAAAATGGCCGCCATGGTCACCACCCATCTTGAAAAGTTTGCCCCCTCAGATATACTAATGTGCCACAAACAGGAAGTTAATATCACCAACCATTCCCATTTTATTAAGGTCTATCCATATAAATGGCTCACCCTGTATAACCATACAATCCCATATACACAATCCTTTAAGCACAGTTGATCCAGAGGAAGGCAAAAAACCCCAGCAAAGCCTGATCCAATTTGCTATAGCAGGGGAAAAAATCCTTCCTGATCCCCCGAATTGGATATTCCCTGGATCAACTTTACCTATAAATGTTAGTAGCCAGTTATGTTATGTACATTTAGGAAATAACCCAGGCCTTTTTTAAAGCAATCTGCTGTGCTGACCAGAACCACCTCTGGAGGGAGTCTATTCCACATTTTCACAGCTCTTACTGTGAAGAAACCAGGAAGGATCCCAGTTCTGTCACCGTTTCAGGTCTAGGCCATGCAGTGACCACTTCCAACTTTTTCGGGGTCAATAGCTACTCCCTTGGCAGAGCCCTTGTCCCAAATAAGTGACTGAAGTTTGATAGAACTGACACTTCTCCAGGGATAGTTTCAGCCCTTCTTCATGGAGTCTTTCGAAAGCTTTCTCCAGTCACGCCTCATGCTCTTCTAGTGTTCTTCCAAACGCTATGAAGTCATCCAGATACACCAGGACCTCAACCAAGTTCATATCCCCTAATGTTCTTTCCATCAATCGTTGAAAGGTGGCTGGCAGCCCTGACAGTCCTTCTGAATAAATTCAAAGAAACCAAGGGGGCAGATGAAGGCAGTCTTCTCTTTGTCTTCAGCATGCATCGGTATCTGATAGTATCCACTTTTCAGATCCAGCACACTAAACCACTTGGCTCCAGCAAGACACTAAAGGGCATCTTCAATCTGTGGGGTGGTGTATTCATCCGGGACAGTTAGTCGGTTAAGAGATCGATAGTCTATACACATACATTCCATTCTTCTTCCGAACCACCACAATGGGTGAGGCATAAGGACTTCGAGACTCTTGAATCACTCCAGATTTTTTCAGCTTAGCCAACTGCTCTCTCCAATCTTCCATGTCACTGAGCGGAATCCTCCAAGCTCTCTCCTGGAAGGGTTTATCTTCTTGCAAACGTATACGATGCTGAGCATTTTTAGCACATCCCACATCTAAATCATTACTAGAGAAGATCTTCTCCCACTGATCCTACTGTGATTTCATCCTTCCTCTACAGTATGGGGGTAGTACAGCAGCACACTCTTCCAATTCCTTCTGTAATCCTTGGTGCTTCTCACTCTTCTCAACCTCTTTCTCTGGGGAAGCTTGGGTAGCTGCACTCACTTGCCCTACTGACATTCATGCTTTGAATACCACAGGATAATCAGAAACATTCTGAAGGCTAATAGGCACCCTCTTCTTGCTTTGCAGCAGAGCTTTAGTAGAAACCAATTCAGGAACCATTGCTATAGCAGCTGCTTCAGCTTGGGCATCCGTCTCCAGCACAACAAAGGGCCCTGGATGATCCCAAGTAAGTTCGACAGTGGCTTTCAGACAAGCAACCTCACCTGGTTGGAGCACTTTCTCTTTCATGTCCAGCTTCCTTATTCACCACACTCCATGGGCAGGAGCCTTCTTCTCTTCAATCACTTGCTGGCAGGCCTGATAGAATCTAGGGTGAATCTTGGTTGGCACAGACCCATCTTCCCCATTACCTTCTCAAACAATCTTCTCACCAAATCTGTGTTTGTTCCAATCAGCATGGAATTTTGTTCAGCACCTGGAGGCCTAGGGCACACCACGGCCAGGGTATCAAATGCCTCAACCTTCCCTGTTGCTGTTGGTCCAAAAGAAATCCTTATGGGAATGTATCCATCATGTGGAAACTTGTCAGCCCCAATTCCCCAAATCTCTAATTCTTCAAGTTTGCTTAGAGAAATGTGTTTTAGGTACTGATTGTAGAAATCACAGTAGAGTAGAGTGACTTGGGCTCCTGTGTCCAAAAGAGCTCGCGTATAGACACCTTCCACCTGCACTGACACAGTAGGGGATGGCCCCACTAACTTCTCAGGTAACTTGTCCACCCCTGCTTTGTTAGTGTCTCTTTTTAGCCCACTTTGAGAGGATCTAACTATAGCCCTGGGTGGTGAATGAGCATTGACTCCCTGCACCTGACCCTCAGACCCCTGTGATGGGTTAGTTGATTTAGGAGATATCTCCTCCTTCTTCTTCTTTGGACTCTGTTTGCCTTTGTCTTGTTTCTTGGAGTGCCATTCCTTCTTCGGGTTCTCAGTTGGCTCCTTCACTGAGATCCTCTGAAGTTTCCCGCCTTCTAAGTACATAGCAGCTGATGTAATGCTTTCAGTAACTCAGCCATGAAATTGAATTCTTCATCCCTCTTTGGACACTGTCTTCTAAAATGCCCAGACTCCCCACACTTAAAGCATTTTCGAGGGTCATCTTTATCCAAATGGGTGGTGACTTGAGCTTCCACAACAACGTCTGTTTTTGTTGGTCATGTGCCTGAGCCACTTGAGTGAGCAACTTGACTGGGGATTCTCCAAAGCTGGTGAAGCCCCAGCGGTTTCAGTACTCTCTCTCCACTTTGTCTCTTCTTCACTATCCACTTCAGAGACCCCTTGCTCTATTTGCACTGGTTGAGCAGACACCTTCCCGTCTTTGGGGTGGTATTGATCCCTTCTCGGGATCCCTGATTCTTCTCATCCAACAGAGCTTCCTCCTCCCTAACCAATTTCATCATTTCAGGGTAAGTTGGCACTATCTGTGTCCCCTTCAACAACAAACAAAGCACGATTCAATCTTGCTCCTTGTAGAATTTGTACTAGCCTAACTTTGTCAGCTTCTTTTGGGTCGATTCCCTTTTTCAAGATAATTTGATGTAAGACACGATCCACCCTAACAACATAGGCAGACAGCTTCTCTGCTCTGTACTGGTGCGTGTGCTCAAACTTGTACATGAAATCAGGAATCTTCTCTACCCTGCCATACACTGCACACAAAGCTTCAATGTAATCCATAGCCACACAATCGAGCTTTCCTCTCTTCAGACTCTGGATAACATCTGCAGCAGGACTTCTCAAGCTCTCACTTATTCTCTGTCTTTTCATAACCTTCAGCACATTCCAATCTTCCACAGTTTGGATGACTTGATCCATCCAGTTCTCAAATTCTTCCTCACCTTCTGGTGTTTGAGTGCGACCTGAGAACCGCAGTTTCCTGTAACCGTGATTGGCTGTGATATTGTTGCTCTTGATCAAACGCTCATATCTATGTAGAACAATTCTGGAGGCATTCCTTTGTTAATCGTATCAGCTTCTTTTCCTTCTTCATCGGGACTCACTGAACTACCCTGAGATTGCTTTTGTTCTAAATTTGCTTCTGTCTGTGGAAGTATCACCTGAGCTTCCAACCCTTCAGCTAAACTCACAGTCTCTTCTCGAAGTCCATCCCCATTTTCAGGCTTTACATCCACATCATAGGATCCTTGTTGTGGGAAGGCGCTTCTCATCAGCTGCTGTACCTCTCTCTCAGACCATCCGATTCCAGGTAGCTTCAGCACACTAGCCAATTCCAGACGACTCCCTTTTTCCTGCACCCAGCTGATAGCAGTAGCGGAGTCCATCTTTCCCTTCTCACTGGGTGGTTCCTCTGACTCACTGGGGCTTACCATGAGGGGGATCCCGGAAGAACCCCCAAATGTAGTGCTGCCCACTTGAGGGTCTCAAAATAAGTCAATCCCCCTCTGGTTAACCTGGCTCTGTGAGTCCTCTGCCACCTCTGACACCCTGGGTTTACTCATAGTGTTAGTTTCCATTTAAGTAAAGACACAGTAATGGAATACAAAAGATTGAGATAAATCAAAGTGTTTATTCAAACAATATATGTTAGAAAGAGCTTTGACCCAACAGGGTAACGTTAAGCACAGCAAAACAATTCTGAGAACTGGATAAATGTTACACACAAATAAATGTTATGGTATGTTAATTATGATTCTATAGATTCAATCAGTATAGACATATATTGATTTCAATATACTGTGCATGGGAGTGTGGCACAGGAGAACTCTACTGCTCACTCACATGACACCAGCAAACAATAGATAAACAAGGATACCACCAGTAAACAGTAGATAAACAAGTACTACACCAGAATGATAAATGTAACAATATTCAACCTGCCCTAAGGGAGAGAGTTCTTTGGTGAGTGCAGCTTTATAACAAACTTTGGCAAAGTGGTAAAGGCTCACTAAGTGGGGGAAGAGAATGAAAAGTAGTTGTAGTTCATAGAGTTGAGCGGACACCTGGATGTTCGGGTTCGTCGGGATCGGCCAAACTTCGCAAAAAAAGTTCGGGTTCGGCACCGCACTTGACCCGACCTTGACCCCGGACCCCGAACCCCATTGAAGTCAATGGTGACCTGAACTTTTGGGCACAAATATGGCTGTAAAAAAGTCCTGGAAAGGGCTAGAGGGCTGCAAAAGGAAGCAAAATGGGGGTAAGAGTGCCCTGCAAACAAATGTGGATATGGAAATAACTTAAAATCACATAAAAAAAAATGGAGGAGGAGTTGGATGTGGAGTAGAAGGTTGAGTAGGCCGTGACCGTGGCGGTGTAGGTGGAAATGGCTGTGGAGGAGGAGGAGGTAGCCAACACTGTTTTTAGTTTGTTTGGTTTTTTTTTTCTAATTGGGGTAGCCCCCAAAATATTGAGACATATTAAAAAAAAGCAAGTATACCAATGGCTGTGTGAGACCGGTCTAAATGTCTATTCTGCACAAGGTACAGACAAGTCTTGTGGGATCCATGCCTGGTTCATTTTAATAAATGTTAGCGTGTCCATGTTGGCTGTGCACAGGTGGCTGCGCTTGTCTGTGATAACGCCCCCTGCCGTGCTAAACACACGTTCAGTCAATACACTGGTTGCAGGGCAGGTCAGCACCTGCAAGGCATAAAGGGCATACTCAGGCCATGTGCCCAATTTGGAGACCCAGAATTTGAATGGGGCAGACCCATCAGTCAGTACGTGTAGGCGTGTGCACACATACTGTTCCACCATGTTGCTGAAATGCTGCTTCCTGCTAAGACGTTGCCTATCAGCTGGTGGTGCTGTTTGTTGTGGCATGCTGCTGACAAAGCTTTTCCAAATTTCGGCCATGCTAACCCTGCCTTCTGAGGTGCTGGCGGTGCCACAGCTGCATTGGTGACCTCTTCCTCCTCCTCCGCCTTTGCCTTGTGCCTCCACTGAGCCCCCTGTGTCTTTTGGGAATGCCCTCAGCAGCGTGTCTACCAGCGTGCGCTGGTAGTCACGCATCTTCCATTCACGCTACAGTGAGGGAATTAAGGATGGCACGTTGTCCTTGTAACGGGGATCCAGCAGGGTGGCCACCCAGTAATCAGCACAAGTTACAATGTGGGCAACTTGGCTGTCTTTGAGCAGGCACTGCAGCATATAGTCGCTCATGTGTACCAGGCTGCCCAGAGGCAAAGACAAGCTGTCCTCTGTGGGAGGTGTATCATTTGTGTCCTCCGTATCCCCCAGTGATGCCCACGAGCTGCGTTGGGTGCCACCCTGCTGTGAACACAGTCCCTCCTCCTCCTCCTCCTCATCATCCCCATCCTCCTCATCCTCCAGAACTGTCCCCTGGCTTGAAAATTTTTGACCTGGCCTATGCTGTTGCAGGTACCCACCCTCCGAGCCCCTTTTGAATGACTGGCCTGATAACTGTGGAAATTACCCCTCTTCCTCCTCCTCCTGTGCCACATCCTCTTCCATCATCGCCCGAAGTGTTTTTTCAAGGAGACATAGAAGTGGGATACTAAAGCTGAGAACAGCGTCATCTGCACTTGTCATGTTGGTGGAGTACTCGAAACACCGCAATATGGTACACAGGTCTCACATGGAGGCCCACTCGTTGGTGGTGAAGTGGTGCTGTTCCGCAGAGCGACTGACCCATGCATGCTGCAGCTGAAACTCCACTATTGCCTGCTGCTGCTTGCACAGTCTCTCCAGCATGTGCAAGGTGGAGTTCCACCTTGTGAGCGTGGAAGGCCGAAGTTCCGCTGCAGCGCAGACAGGCGAGCAGCAGCAGGGTGAGACGGCCGAAAGCGCACACAGATGGCCCACACTTTCTGCAGCAGCTCTGACATATCCGGGTAGTTTTTTAGAAATTTCTGCACCACCAAATTCAGCACATGCGCCAGGCAAGGGATGTGCGTCAAACCGGCTAGGCCCAGAGCTGCTACGAGATTTCGCCCATTATCGCACACCACCAGGCCGGGTTTGAGGCTCAGTGGCAACAGCCACTCATCGGTCTGTTGTTCAATGCTCATCGGTAGCTGCTGCGCAGTGTGGGGTTTATCCCCAAAACATATCCGTTTTAAAATAGCCTGCGTTCGTTTCCCCCTGGATGTGCTGAAGTTAGTGGTGAAGGTGTTACGCTGAGTGGATGAGGAGTTGGTAGAGGAGGAGGAAGCGCAGTAGGAGGAGGAGGCAATAGGAGGCAAAGAGAAATGCCCTGCAATCCTCGGTGGCGGAAGGACATGGGCCAAACGGCTAGCCACCTCCGGCCCACCCGCCACTGCATTTGCCCAGTGTGCAGTTAGCGAGATATAGCGTCCCTGCCCGTGCTTACTGGTCCACGTATCAGTGGTTATGTGGACCTTGCCACAGATGGCATGCACACTTGATCTCATCCCCGACTTGTTTGTGCAGGTAAAGGATGGCTCACCTGGAAAAGTAGCGGCGGATGGGAACCACGTACTGTGGGACAGCCATCGCCATCAGGTTTTTAAAACTGTCCGTGTCCAACAGACGGAATGACAGCATTTCAAAGGCCAGGAATTTTGAAATGCTGGCATTCAGGGCCAGGGATTGCAGGTGGGTAGGGGGGTACTTCCTCTTTCTCCAAAGTGTTTGGGAGATGGAGAGCTGTAAGCTTCCATGGGACCGTGTGGAAATGCTTGGGGACGGTGGCGGACATGGTGGCATTGCTGTCACATGGTCTGTTTTCTGGGTGGCAGGTGACACTGGCACTGTAGAGGTGGAGGAAGAGGCCAAGGCAGCAGCAGAAGAGGAAGAAGGAGGAGGCCGAGACCTTTCTTGGATTTTGAGGTGCTTATTCCACTGCAGCTCGTGCTTTGAATTTAGATGCCTGGTCATGCAGGTTGTGCCCAGGTTTAGAAGATTTATGCCTCGCTTTAGCCTCTCATTGCACAGAGTGCAAACCACTCGTGTCTTGTCGTCAGCACATTGTCTGAAGAACTGCCATGCCGGGGAAAGCCTTTGAGCTGCCTTTGGTGTGCTAGGTCCCTGGGTGCGGTGACTAGTAGCAGGCGTACTGTCTAGGGGACGGTCGCTCCGCTTTTGTAACCTGCTTCCTCTTTTGCTGTGCTGGTGTCTCTGTGCGACCACCACCTCTTCCTCCAAACTACACACATCACTCGCATGACCTTCATTCCATGTGGGGCCTGGGACCTCATCATCCTCCTCCACATCATCTGCCACCCTTTCCTACTGCCTTCCTTGTCAGTCTGCACACTGTGGAAAGCCGCAGCATTTGGCACCTGTGTTTCGTCATCATCAGACCATGTCCTCGTCCTGCAACAGAAGTGTTTGGGCATCGGTGCACTCAATGTCTTCCACTTCTGGGGCAGGGCTATGTGGATGGCCCACGGAAAGCACACCAGGAGAGTCATCAAAAAGCATAAGAGACTGCTGCATGACTTGGGGCTCAGACTGCTTGGCTGATTTACAAGGGGCTGAGGTGAAAGACAGATGGCCATGGGGTTCAGGTGCCAACTCTGAGCTTTCATCAAGGGAACGGTGTGGGAGACAATGTGAAGGCACTGGAGGCATTGTCAGCCACCCAATCTATTAGGGCCTATACTTGTTCTGGCTTCACCATTGGTTGAGCGGCATTCGGGCCTACCATACAAAGTTGAAGGTTCTGTCGGCTAATCGCACCTGAGGAAGGTGTTTCACTTGTGCATGTAGCTGGCACAAATCGACCATGTCCTCTCCTTGCAACAGGAACTTCACCAACACCACCAACACCAGCAGCACCAGCAGCAGCATGACCACGACCACGTCCTTTATTTGACGCTCTACTCATTCTGGACACAGAAGTATTATGTAGCACTATTTATTAATACAAAAGAAAGAATAATAAATTATTAAATACTGCAACGTAGACACACTTTTTTTTGTGAAAGAAATGCACCACTCACACAAGCAGGAGGAACCTCTCCATACAGCAGTATGAGATGATTTTAGAACAATAATCTGTCCCTCACAGGAGCAGCAGGACCCTCTCCATCTAGCAGTATGAGATGATTTTAGAACAATAATCTGTCCCTCACAGGAGCAGCAGGAACCTCTCCCTCTAGCAGTATGAGATGATTTTAGAACAATAATCTATCCCTCAGAGGAGCAGCCGGAACCTCTCCCTCTAGCAGTATGAGATGATTTTAGAACAATAATCTGTCCCTCACAGCAGCAGCAGGAATCTCTACCTATTGCACTAGGAGATGATTTTAGAACAATAATCTGTCCCTCACAGCAGCAGCAGGAACCTCTCCCTATAGCACTATGAGATGCTTTTAGAACAATAATCTGTCCCTCACAGCAGCAGCAGGAACCTCTCCCTAAAGCACTAGGAGATGATTTTAGAACAATAATCTGTCCCTCACAGGAGCAGAAGGAACCTCTCCCTCTAGATGTATGCGATGAATTTAGAAAAAAATCGGTCCCCCACAGGAGCAGCAGGAACCTCTCCCTCTAGCAGTATGAGATGATATTAGAGCAATAACCTGTCCCTCACAGGAGCAGCAGGAACCTGTCCCTATAGCACTAGGAGATGATTTTAGAACAATAATCTGTCCCTCACAGCAGCAGCAGGAACCTCTCCCTATAGCACTAGGAGATGATTTTAGAACAATAATCTGTCCTTAACCGCAGCAGCAGGGACCTCTCCCTATAGCACTATGATATGATTTTAGAACAATAATCTGTCCTTCACAGCAGCAGCAGGAACCTCTCCCTATAGCACTATGGAATGAATTTGGAACAATAATCTGTCCCTCACAGCAGCAGTAGGAACCTCTCCCTGTAGCACTATGATGAGATGATTTTAGAACAATAATCTGTCCCTCACAGTAGCAGCAGTAACCTCTCCCAATAGCACTAGGAGAGGATTTTAAAACAATAATCTGTCCCTCACAGCAGCAGAAGGAAACTCTCCCTCTAGATGTATGAGATGAATTTAGAACTAAAATCTGTCCCTCAAAGCAGCAGCAGGAACCTCTCCCTCTAGCAGTATGAGATGATTTTAGAACAATAATATGTCCCTCACAGGAGCAGCAGGAACCTCTCCCTATAGCACTAGGAGATGAGTTTAGAACAATAATCTGTCCCTCACAGCAGCAGCAGGAACCTCTCCCTCTAGCACTACGATGAGATGATTTTAGAACAATAATCTGTCCCTCACAGCAGCAGCAGGAACCTCTCCCTATAGCACTATGAGATGATTTTAGAACAATAATCTGTCCTTAACAGCAGCAGCAGGAACCTCTCCATATAGCACTAGGGGATGATTTTAGAACAATAATCTGTCCCTCACAGCAGTAGCAGGAACCTCTCCCTGTAGCACTATAATAAGACGATTTTAGAACAATAATCTGTCCCTCACGGGAGCAGCAGGAACATCTCCCTATTGCATTATGAGATGATTTTAGAACAATAATCTGTCACTCACAGGAGAAGCAGGAACCTCTCCATCTAGCAGTATGAGATGATTTTAGAACAATAATCTGTCCCTCACAGGAGCAGCTGGAACCTCTCCCTATAGCACTATGAAATGATTTTAGAACAATAATCTGTCCCTCACAGGAGCAGCAGGAACATCTCCCTATAGCATTATGAGATGATTTTAGAACAATAATCTGTCCCTCACAGGAGCAGCAGGAACCTCTCCCTCGAGCAGTATGAGATGATTTTGGAACAATAATGTGTCGCTCACTAGAGCAGCAGTGACCTCTCCATGTAGCACTATGATGAGAGGATTTTAGAGCAATAATCTGTCCCTCACAGAAGCAGCAGGAAAATCTACCCAATAGCACTAAGGGATAATTTTAGAACAATAGTATGTCCCTCATAGCAGCAGCAGGAACCTCTCCCTATAGCACTATGAGATGATTTTAGAACAATAATCTGTCCCTCACAGTAGCAGAGGCAGGAACCTTGCCCTATAGCACTAGGAGATGATTTTAGAACAATAATCTGTCCCTCACAGCAGAAGCAGGTACCTCTATCTATAGCACTAGGAGATGATTTTAGAACATGAATCTCTCCCTCAAAGGAGCAGCAGGAACCTCTCCCTATTGCACTAGGAGATGATTTTAGAACAATAATCTGTCCCTCACAACAGCAGCAGGAACCTTTCCCTATAGCACTAGGAGATGATTTTAGAACATTAATCTGTCCCCCACAGCACCAGCAGGAGCCTCTCTCTATAGCACTAGGAGATAATAGTAGAACAATATTCTGTCCTTAAAGGAGCAGCAGGAACCTCTCCCTCTAGCAATATGAGATGATTTTAGAACAATAATCTGTCCCTCAGAGGAGCAACAGGAACCTCTCCCTGTAGCAATATGATGAGATGATTTTTGAATAATAATCTGTCCCTCACAGCTGCAGCAGGAACCTCTCCCTATAGCACTAGAAAATGATTTTAGAACAATAATCTGTCCCTCGCAGCAGAAGCAGGAGCCTCTACCTATAGCACTAGGAGATGATTTTAGAACAATAATCTGTCCCTCACAGCAGCAGCAGAAACTTCTCTTTATAGCACTATGAGATTATTTTAGAACAATAATCTATCCCTCACAGCAGCAGCAGGAACCTCTCCCTATAGCACTAGGATATTACTTTATAACAATAATCTGTCCCTCAGAGCAGCAGCAGGAACCTCTCCCTGTAGCACTATGAGACGATTTTAGAACAATAATCTGTCCCTCACAGGAGCAGCAGGAACATCTCCCTATTGCATTATGAGATGATTTTAGAACAATAATCTGTCACTCACAGGAGAAGCAGGAACCTCTCCATCTACCAGTATGAGATGATTTTAGAACAATAATCTGTCCCTCACAGGAGCAGCTGGAACCTCTCCCTCTAGCAGTATGAGATGATTTTAGAATAATAATCTGTCCTTCACAGCAGCAGCAGGAACCTCTCCCTATAGCACTATGAGATGATTTTAGAACAATAATCTGTCCCTCAAAGGAGCAGCAGGAACATCTCCCTATAGCATTATGAGATGATTTTAGAACAATAATCTGTCCCTCACAGGAGCAGCAGGAACCTCTCCCTCGAGCAGTATGAGATGATTTTGGAACAATAATGTGTCGCTCACTAGAGCAGCAGAGACCTCTCCCTGTAGCACTATGATGAGATGATTTTAGAGCAATAATCTGTCCCTCACAGAAGCAGCAGGAAAATCTACCCAATAGCACTAAGGGATGATTTTAGAACAATAATATGTCCCTCATAGCAGCAGCAGGAACCTCTCCCTATAGCACTATGAGATGATTTTAGAACAATAATCTGTCCCTCACAGTAGCAGAGGCAGGAGCCTTGCCCCATAGCACTAGGAGATGATTTTAGAACAATAATCTGTCCCTCACAGCAGCAGCAGGAACCTCTCCCTATAGCACTAGGAGATAATTTTAGAACAATGATCTGTCCCTCACAGCAGCAGCAGGAACCTCTCCCTATAGCACTAGGAGATGATTTAAGAACAATAATCTGTCCCTCACAGCAGAAGCAGGTACCTCTATCTATAGCACTATTAGATGATTTTAGAACATGAATCTCTCCCTCAAAGGAGCAGCAGGAACCTCTCCCTATTGCACTATGAGATGATTTTAGAACAATAATCTGTCCCTCACAGCACCAGCAGGAACCTTTCCCTATAGCACTAGGAGATAATAGTAGAACAATATTCTGTCCCTCAGAGGCGCAACAGGAACCTCTCCCTGTAGCAATATGATGAGATGATTTTTGAATAATAATCTGTCCCTCACAGCTGCAGCAGGAACCTCTCCCTATAGCACTAGAAAATGATTTTAGAACAATAATCTGTCCCTCGCAGCAGAAGCAGGAGCCTCTACCTATAGCACTAGGAGATGATTTTAGAACAATAATCTGTCCCTCACAGCAGCAGCAGCAGAAACTTCTCTTTATAGCACTATGAGATGATTTTAGAACAATAATCTATCCCTCACAGCAGCAGCAGGAACCTCTCCCTATAGCACTAGGATATTACTTTAGAACAATAATCTGTCCCTCAGAGCAGCAGCAGGAACCTCTCCCTGTAGCACTATAATGAGACGATTTTAGAACAATAATCTGTCCCTCACATGAGCAGCAGGAACATCTCCCTATTGCATTATGAGATGATTTTAGAACAATAATCTGTCGCTCACAGGAGAAGCAGGAACCTCTCCATCTACCAGTATGAGATGATATTAGAACAATAATCTGTCCCTCACAGGAGCAGCCGGAACCCTCACTCTAGCAGTATGAGATGATTTTAGAATAATAATCTGTCCTTCACAGCAGCAGAAGGAACCTCTCCCTATAGCACTATGAGATGATTTTAGAACAATAATCTGTCCCTCAAAGGAGCAGCAGGAACATCTCCCTATAGCATTATGAGATGATTTTAGAACAATAATCTGTCCCTCACAGGAGCAGCAGGAACCTCTCCCTCGAGCAGTATGAGATGATTTTGGAACAATAATGTGTCGCTCACTAGATGTTAGGAAAAAGGAACAAAATTTGCTGTTTTGGACGTTTTCCGCGGTGGCGCGCGCTCCAGTGCGCGTTCACGCGCGCCTGCGCGCGCCCGTGCGCGCGCACGCGACAGAAACGGCGCCAAACGGGCCTATTTAAACCTGGAGGCCCTGGAGACAAGTGCTGCTCGTTCTACAGCGTTCCCGACCTGTGAGCCCCAGCCTCTGATACCTGTTCCTGCGTTGTTCTGCCTCCTGTTTGACCCAGCTTGTCCCGACCTGTTGTCTGCCTCCTGCTCCGACCCCGGCTGCCCTCGACCATCCGATTGTCTGCTCCTGTGTACCTTTGCTGCCCGCCCGTGTAACGAACCTTGCTTGGACTCTGACTACTCTTTTGCCTGATCCTTTGTACCTTCTTGCCTGCCCGTTGCCGACCCTGCCTGAACGACCATCCGTCTAACTGCACGCCTCCTGGAGCTTCGCTACATCATCGGTGATCCTCCAGCCCTCGTGCCATCCCGCACTCTTGGGCCTCTGTCCCCACTACCAGGGGTCCTTGAATCGGGTGCGCAAGAGCGGTTGTTCCCTGCACAAGACAGACTCCACCGCCAGGTACGTGACAGAAACGAGCAGCCATGACTGAGTCTGCGCAGGGAATCCGCTCCGCCATGGATGACTTGTGTGCACACCTTGCCGGTCTGACCCAAGCCGTCAAGAACCTCCAGGAAGGATACACCCGGCTGGAAGAGCGGGTGCAGGAACTTTCCACCGCTCCGACCACCGGTGCTTCCGTGGCCCGCACCATTGTGGCCCTGCCCTCGGAACCCAAGGTCCCGCTGCCGGACAAGTTCTCCGGGGATCGGCGCAAGTTCCGGGTCTTCCGAAGTGCGTGCGATCTATACCTCGGATTGCAGACACGCACGTTTTCCCTGGAAAGCACAAAGGTTGGATTCATCATCTCGCTTCTGCAGGGTGAACCCCAGGCCTGGGCTCTCAGATTATGGGAGCAAAACGCTCCTGAGGTGTCTTCCTCTGTGGAGTCCTCGCAAAACGAGGGTATTAGACTCTCGGGTCCGGACCCCAAGTGGGACGTCTTCGCTCTACTACTTAGGTTGGA
>BLSH010401107.1:676280-687250 GCA_018402905.1 Glandirana rugosa | reverse complement strand
TTACTGCTCTCAGCACTGTTTACAGGAAAACTCCAGTTCCCTCTCTACCCTGTCTTGTTTGGACGCTGATACCGACGTAGAGGCCCATCAGTCTGTGCCCGAGGTGTACCATACTTTCCTGGACGTTTTTAGAAAGAAAGGGGCAGAAACTCTCCCACCTCACCGGCCTTATGATTGTCCTATCGAGCTTTTGCCAGGAACTGAGGTCCCGGTTGGAAGAATTTTCCCTCTATCCGAACTCGAACTGGGTGCTCTGAAAAACTACTTGGATGAGAATTTAGAGAGAGGATTCATTCAGCCCTCCACATCACCAGCTGGTGCAGGCATCTTCTTTGTAGAAAAGAAAGATCACTCTCTACGGCCTTGCATCGATTACAGAGAACTGAACAAAATCACGGTTAAAAACCGCTACCCTCTTCCGCTGGTACCTGAACTATTTCAGAGACTTGGAACAGCAGTCATCTTTACTAAGCTGGACCTCCGTGGTGCATACAATCTTGTTCGCATCCGAGAGGGTGACGAATGGAAAACAGCCTTTCGCACCCGTTTTGGGCATTTTGAATACCTCGTCATGCCATTTGGACTTTGTAACGCACCTGCCACGTTCCAGCATTTCGTAAATGACATTTTCAGAGACTATCTTGATCTCTTTGTTATCTATCTAGACGATATTTTGATTTTCTCACCATCTTTAAAGGAACATCGCCAACACGTTTCACGTGTCCTGGAACGTTTACGACAACATGGACTTTATGCCAAACCCGAAAAATGCATGTTCGAACAAGAAAGCGTCCAATTCTTGGGACTGATTATTTCAGTTGAGGGCATCAAGATGGATCCTCAAAAGGTCTCTGCCATTCTGGACTAGCCAGCACCCAGTGATAAAAAGGGAATCCAACGTTTTGTGAGATTTGCCAATTTCTATCGAAAATTTATCAAGGGATTTTCTGCCATCATATCACCCGTTACCCAGTTGACCAAGCAAGGTGTTCGGTTCCGTTGGTCCTTGGAGGCACACTCTGCTTTTGAAACCCTCAAGAACTTGTTTACATCAGCCCCTATTCTAAAGCATCCCGACCCGGCTCCCCCGTATGTCCTTGAGGCAGATGCTTCAGAAACAGCGGTTGGGGCCGTACTCTCCCAGCGGCAGGGTGCCAAGGCGCTACTACACCCAGTCGCCTTCTTTTCTCGTAAGTTATCTACACCTGAAAGAAATTATGACGTAGTCGACCGAGAGTTATTGGCGATCAAGGCAGCATTAGAAGAATGGGGTTACTTACTGGAAGGAGCAGCACACCCAATCTTAATCTATACTGACCACAAAAATCTGGAGTATTTGAGGACCGCAAAGAGATTGAAGCCACGCCAGGCCAGATGGGCCCTGTTCTTTTCCAGATTTTCCTTCCACATAACCTACAGGCCGGGATCCAAAAATACTAAACCAGACGCACTTTCACGCATGTTCAATGAATCAGGGAACCCATCATCTTCTGACACTATTCTATCCTCTGGAAATTTTTTCTTGCTCCAGGAAGATCTGTTGTCACGAATCAAACATCTGTCAAACGAATGTACCTCTTCACCTGGAAACAATCTTCAGTACAGAGAGGGGCTATTGTGGCATGAAAACAGAATTTTTGTACCTGAGGATGTGCGTGCCACAGTTTTGGGATTATGCCATGATCATGAACTCGCAGGACATTTTGGTACCTTTAAGACCGCCAAATTAATTCAACGCACCTTTTGGTGGCCTCAAGTAAAGCAGGACTGTAAGCGGTATGTGGAATCTTGTATCACGTGTGCCCAAAACAAGAGTAGTAAAAACAAGGCTTGGGGACTATTGAGACCTCTACCAGTCCTAGAAAGACCTTGGAAAATTATTTCTATGGACTTCATTGTCAAATTACCCCTGTCGGAAGGATTTTCCTCCATTTTTGTAGTAGTAGACAGACTGTCTAAAATGGCACACTTCATACCTATGAAGGGCACACCCTCGGCTCCGGAAACAGCCAAAGCCTTTATTAAAGAAATCATCAGGCTCCATGGAATACCTGTCAACATTGTTTCAGATAGAGGAGTACAATTTACTTCCAGATTCTGGAAAGCATTATGTGAAACACTGAAGATTGAACTCTCATTCTCCTCAGCCTATCACCCACAATCTAACGGGCAAACTGAGAGAACTAATCAGACTTTAGAACAATACCTGAGATGCTTTTCTTCATTTTCCCAAGATGATTGGGTGTCCTTACTACCAATGGCTGAGTTTGCTTATAATAATTCTGTACACTCCTCCATCAAACAGTCTCTGTTCTTTGCCAATTATGGTTTTCATCCATCCTTTCTGCCCAGCTCCATCCCCGAAAGTACAGTTCCTGCTGTGCAAAACACTGTGGACTTCTTCAACACCAATAACAAATTGTTACAGGAAATGATGTCCAAAGCCCAGGAAGATTACAAGAAGGCATTTGATAAGAAAAGACGGGGTGAGCTAAACTTGGAACCAGGGGAACAAGTGTGGTTGGCTACCACAAACTTGAAACTAGCTTGCCCATCTAAAAAACTGGGACCCCGGTTCATTGGACCATTTCCGGTGAAAAGAAAAATTAATGATGTGGCCTATGAACTAGAATTACCAGATTCTATGCAAATTCATCCAGTGTTCCATTTAACTCTGTTAAAACCGGCAACCTCTGATCCCTTTCCAGGACGAAGCACCGAACCACCCGAACCTGTGATTATTGATGGAGAGGAGGAATTTGAAG
This sequence comes from Glandirana rugosa, assembly GCA_018402905.1. Classification (NCBI taxonomy): domain Eukaryota; kingdom Metazoa; phylum Chordata; class Amphibia; order Anura; family Ranidae; genus Glandirana; species Glandirana rugosa. The sequence continues at coordinate 684,485 of BLSH010401107.1, read as the reverse complement.
TTGAAGCCATCCTAGACTGCAGGAAAAGGGGTAATCAGGTGCAGAACCTCATTAAATGGAAAGGGTATGGTCCGGAAGAAAGTTCATGGGAGCCCAAAACCAACGTTCATGCCCCAAGATTGATGCAGGCTTTTCAGAGAGCACATCCTGATAAACTGGCCCGTTTGGGCATCCGGAGGCTGCCCATTGGGGGGGGGGGCAATGTCAGGAAAGAAGAAGAACCCGTATTACCGTACGAAGGAGCGCGGTGCGCAGGCGCGTGCAAGAAGGAACGGACGGCACGAACGTTCGTGCGCACGCGCGACCGGGAAGCGCGCACCCCCGTTCATGATTATTCTTGGCGCCAGAAGGACTATTTAAACGGAACAATGACATGAGATCAATGCTGTTTGGTCTACAGCGTTCCTGAGTATCCTGTTACCTGTTCATCTGCTTTACATGCTCCTTGATTACCGGCTTGATTCTGACACTGCCACTTGCTGCCTGCCCTGACCTTTGGCTTGCCCTGACGATTCTTCTGCCTGCTCCCTGGTACCACGCCGCACGCCTGTTGATGACCCGGCTCCTGTCTGACCATCCTTCTGCTTAACCCCTCAGTTCCTGACCGGCCTGGCTGCTGCTTGTTCCAGTCTGTTTCCAGCCTTCTCATCCAGCGTCATCCGCTTGGTTCAGCCCCACAGAGCGAATTGCCAGCTGTTCTCCGGAGTGTCTCCTCTGCTCCAGCTCGCTGCATCACCTGCCCTGCCGGCGACCATCGCACCTGTGTTCCAGTCAAGCACTCGTGCCATCCTGCACTCTTGAGCTTCCTGTCTACCTTATCAGGGGCTCCTGAGTCAGGGTTGTAAGAGAGGCTGTCCTCGGCTATTGCAGACTCCACCACCAGGTACGTGACACTTGTGCTTTTTTAGACAATCCCATTAAAATCTGCCAAAAATGCACAACATTGCAGCAATAGTGGGATTCCTTAAGAGTAATCCCATCATTGTTTATGAGGCTTGTTGACTCCAATATATACAGTGTGCTTCTGTGTCACCTGAAAAAAGGTGCAGGCACTTCTTTTGGTATGATGTTAGCCCCACAGTCTTCAATGGGGGCGCATGAAAAACACATCATGTGGAAGCACAAGTGTGAACCTAGTGTGATGGGCTACTTGTAAAAATGAATGGAATCACAAAGCACAATGTTTCACCATTCTTTCATTCATTCACCATTTATGTGTTGCACACTACTATGCATTTTACCATACATTACTGCGACACATAAGTGTGAATGGGCCCCAATAGTTGTCAACCCAATAGCGTGATTGAGCTACTAAAAAATTGCCAGTGTGATCCTGCGCTTAGTGGGCATCAAGCTGTGACAACACATATAGCTCTGTGAATGAGCTCTTCCCATCCAATCCTCACCATTCACAACCATTAGTTGTTTCGGAAATGTTTTGCTGATCATCTATTGTTTCTTGTGGTATGAATTCACTGAGGGTATAGGGTAATAATGTAACCACAGTAAGAAAAGGTGAACAGTCACACCATGTGCTAACATTATGAAATAATAACACGCCACTACCATGCGAGAGCTCAGTCCGGTGTGAATTTCATGAAAAAAACAGTATGTGCCAGATGGACGTACCATTCTTCTTCATGAAGTCTATGGTGTGTTTATCTTACACTGGGAATGTCCTGTGGTTTTCCAGGCATGATGGAACTACAGGTTTCAGCATTCCCTGCTCTTTGACCAGCAGGGCATGGTGGGGTATAGCTACTCAAACTTCTCAGGATAACATCCAGACAATTAGAATTTTCAGGTGGCCAGCAGCATGGGCAGCCTCTGTACTCCTTTCATGACAAAGTACTTTAAATAAATACTGGTTTTGGCAATCACAAAGCTAGACCCCAGATTAAGTCTCGGTTCACACTGCTGCAATCTCAGAGATCACATATGATTCGCACCACACTGCAGTGTGAGCCATATGCGATCTCTGTGCGATGCAAATTCAGCCATAGAGATTGTATGGCTGAATTTGCATCACAATCGGATCAAATTCGCGCAGGGACCCTTTTTTATCGCAGGATCAGAATCAGATCATAACCATGCGATCTGATTCCTGTGCGTGTTTGCAGATCGCACTACGATATGCCAACTGAAAAGGGGGTATCGTCAACAATGTACTGACACCTCCCTTCAGTTCGCATAGGGCAGTGTGAACTGCTGCCGGGAGTGGATTTGCAGGGTTCCCGCATCACTGCAGTGCGAACCCAGGCTCATTCACAAAGCACATTGAGCTGGGAGCACCTGACAATCATTAACCACTTCAGCCCCGGAAGGATTTCCCCCTTTAGGACCAGAGCACTTTTTGTGATTCGGCACTGCGTCGCTTTAACTGACAATTGTGCGGTCGTGCGACGTTGTACCCAAATGAAATTTGCATCCTTTTTTTCCCTTTTTGGTGGTATTTGATCCCCTCTGCATCATTTCTGATCACCGCTATAAACAAAAAAATCAACAATTTTGCAAAAAAAAAAAACAATATTTCTTACTTTTTGCTAAAATACAAATCCAAAAAAAAATAATATATATATATATATATATATATATATATATATATATATATATAAAAACATTTTTTTCATCGGTTTTGGCCGATGTATATTCTTCCTCATATTTTTGGTAACAGAAAAACAAAATCGCAATTGCCGTTTATTGACTGGTTTGCGCAAAAGTTGCTGTGTTTACGAATGATGAGAATTCATTTATGAGGTTTTTATTTTTATTTTTTTTATATTTTAGTAGCAATGGCAGTGATCTGCAATTTTTAGCAGTACTGCGATTTTGCGGCGGACATGTTGGACCATTTTGACACTTTTTTGGGACCATTGGCATTTATACAGCGATCAGTGCTATGAAAATGCATTGATTACTGTGTAAATGTCACTGGCAGTGAAGGGGTTAACCTGGAGGGGGAGCTCTAAGGGTTAACTGTGTTCCCTCAGTGTGTTCTAACTGTATGGGGGCTGGGCTGGCAGGGGGAGGGGAGTGATCACGGCTTCCATATACAGGAAGCCTGTAAACACAGCCCTCCCCCCTCTGTCAGAATGGAGATCTGTGTTTACATACACCGACCTCCGTTCTCTCACTGCGGGGGGGGGGGAGCCGGCGGAGATCAAGTCCCCCCTACCCGCTCCCTGGCCCCCCGGAACACAGTGGGTGCGCGATAATCACAATACTCAGGTCAGGTGATGGCGGTTTGCGATAAGGAATCACTTTGCCGCCGTCAAGCCATGGCGGGAGGTCAGCAAGTGGTTAATAGGCACGCACCTGCATCTCCCTGCAAACTACATCTCTGCAATTATTGAATAGCTGACCTTACAAGTATAGTGATGTAGTGAAGGAAAGCAGTATTATCCAAGCAGTGTTCCTAAGGTGTGTGTGCACAGGTAGTAGATTGTGAGATCATTACCAGGTAGAACTTCATTTCTGTGCATACAAAACCACACACACCTCTCCTCTGCCCGCCCCTTCCCCAAACTTCCACATGGTTAGCTGTGTCAAAGTACCTTTGTGTAGCTGGCTGTCACAGATGTGTTTTCTTTTCCAGTGCAGTTTCTTTTCTTTTCCAGCTCCCAATCTCCCTCCCTGAGCAGGAAGGAGATAAGGATAACGGTGCAGCTGAGCTCACCCTCTCCTCCTCCCCTCGGTCATACAGAGCAGCACTTGTCCTCACTCTCAGTGCAGAGCAGGGAGGCTGTTTAGGATCCTTGGGGGAGGGCTTTCAGAGTGCAGTGCAGGGCTCCACACAGCTGAAAAAAAAAACGGTAAGCAGTCTGTATTAGGGCGGGCTGTTTCCCTATAGGCTGAGGGAATGACAAAGGGGAGGGTATGGGTAGCAGCCCCGCCCATCTCCGACATCACAGCTTGAATCTGACAGCTGCAGCTTCACAGAGCACACCCAGCAGGTTTGCTGGCCAATCCCTGGCTGTGCTTTGTATTCACATTTCAGCTGAAAGTTACTGCAGTTTACGTTCTTCTACAGTGGGATGCAGGACAGAGGTATAAGGGCCCCCCATGCAGCTAGGGCCCCTGGGCTGTGCCCAGGGGTGCCCGCTCATTAAGACGGCCCTGCTGTTCGCATGTTCTGGTGCGAACCGAACCGGGGGTGTTCGGCCCATCCCTACTCAGGAGTGACAAGCCACATGACAAGCGATGAGACCTTCTTCACAAACATTGATTACAGTGCAAAAGACAATGTTTTCCTAGCAAATGGGAAAAGCATCACTGCAGAAAGAAAAGGCCAGGGCTTCCTGAACTGCATTACACCACAAGAAGCTAAGCAGAATATCCTTGTAAAGAAAGTGCTGTGTGTTCCAGAACTAGCAGGCAGCCTTTTATCAGTGAAAAGTCTTGCAAACAACGGTCTCACAGTTAAGTTCCAGGGTAATGAATGCACAATTCACAATAATATAAGATTCCTCGCAAAAGGAAAACTGGATGATCACCTATACAAGCTCATCACCACAGACCAGCAAGCCAATATAGTCTCTAATGACCTACACAGCAAATGTATTTGCTTATGGCACAGGTCAGCTGGGGCAAAGAAGTCCAGAAGCTATACAGGACATTATAAGGGGGGCTTATCATAAGATTTGACAATACTGTAATAGCTTGCAAAGTGCATGAAATGCAAGTGTTGTATAGAAGCAAATACCACATGTGCTCTTCTTCTACAGGGATCTCAAAGAAAAACCACCCACCCCCTGCAGCTCATACACAGTGACATATGCGGTCCATTGAAAACTCCCCCGTTGGGTGGGAACACATATCTACTGACTTTCATTGATGATTATTCCAGGTACACAACTGCTTATCTGATGAAACACAAGAATGAAACATCAGAGAAACGTCAAGAGTTTGTTGCCATGTCTAGCAACAAATTCCAATGAAAACCAGGAATAATACGCACTGACAATGGGGGTGAATATATAAGCAAAGAAGTGGCCTCATTCCTGAAGAGACAAGGAATAGTACACCAGACAACCACGCCATACACTCCTGAACAAAACGGTGTAGCAGAAAGGAAAAATCACACTCTTATAGAAATGGCCAGATGCATGTTGTTGGATATCAACCTACCTCACAGGTACTGGTGAGAAGCAGTCATCACTGCAACCTACCTACAGAACAGACTACCCTCAACAGCCATTAAAACGACTCCATTCAAAATCCGCATTGATCAAAGTCTAGCATAGGGCACATAAGAATGTTTGGATGTAAAGCATATGCCTACAGTATATTCCAGGTGAACGGCTGGAGTACAGAGCCATAGAGGGCATTCTAGTAGGTTACAGCGTGCAAACTAAGGGATACAGAATCCTGCACCCAAAGACCAACAAAGTGACAATAAGCCATAGTGTTTATTTTGATGAAAGCCCATCACCAGAAACACAGATCCCGGAAAGCTGTGAAGTAAATATGCCAAGCAAACCAGAAGAAAAGGTTGACCAGCGAACATGTGCAGGAATCAGAACAAGAGGTGGAACTCACTGTGCCTAAACCAAGTTCCCCACCAGATCCTGCTGAACTGCCTGAAGTCAGAAGATCCAATCGGAGCACAAAGGGAAGGCCACCCTGCAAGTTGTTATAGACTATCAAAACACACAGCACACTTGAACCAACATCCTGGGAAGACATAGAAAAACTGCCAAAACATGAAGCCCGTAAATGGAGAAAGGCAGCAGAAGAAGAATTAACGTCACTTCAAGAAAATGAAATCTGGGCACTCACAGAGCTCCCTCCTAACCGCAAAACTGTAGGAAGTAATAGCAAAAAGCATCTCCCATGGGACTCTGTCGCAGCAATAGAAATCACACAAACATATGTTTAATGAAAAATTCCATATCTTTATTATACATCATGATACAAATTCTTAAAAAGAGGATTGCTGGATAAAATGCACATCATGTCCTGACAGTTTGCATAGATCAGTGGTTCTCAACTCCTGTCTTCAGGACCCACTAACAGGCCAGGTTTGCAGGATAACTGAAATGCATCAAATGTGATATAATTTACTGCTCAGTGATTGCAGTATTCTAGTCTGTATCTCCCCAAGGTAATACTTAAAACTTAAAATCTGGCCTGTTGGTGGATCCTGAGGACCGGAGTTGAAAACCACTGGCATAGATGATACATGAACTGCCCACCTCACAGGTGGCAGAGATCCACCATACAATACATTACAAGTGTTTAGGACTATATTGCAAAACCACCAGAGATTCCCAACATGTTACATAAAGTCTTCTTCAGGGGATAACACGGTGGGAGCAAATATATGTATGAAAAAAAGAGAAAATATATATAACAAAAATCATATCAGTTCAATTTTATACAATAGAAATATCACAACATTGTTGAAAAGGGCAAACTTACAACAATGGACATGAACCCAAATTTGAATCAGCGATTAAAAACAGCAGTCCACCCGCATCTCAAGGTTGAAAAGGAGCCTCGGTGATCATACAAAAAGGGGGCCACTCACATGTAGTTCACCATAGAGAAGCTGCATCCAAAAAGAGCAAATGCCATAAATTATCTACAATAAAAGAGAGGGTAAGTCTCCAGGACATATACACCCTGTTCCAAATTATTATGCAAATTCTATTTCAGTGTCACAAACATTAAATATTTTGTTTTTCAGTTTAACTTATGGATGGCATTGTGTCTCAGGGCTCTTTTGATCACTGAAAACAATCTCGGACATCTGTGATAATTAGATTGCTAGGTGAGCCCAAGTAAAGGAAAAACTACTAAAGGAGGGTGTTCCACATTATTAAGCAGAGCACCATTTTCAAGCAATATGGGGAAGAAAAAGGATCTCTCTGCTGCTGAAAAGAGTGAAATAGTTCAATACCTTGGACGAGGTTTGAAAACATTCGATATTTCACGAAAACGTAAGCGTAATCATCGCACTATTAAGAGATTTGTGGCTGATTCAGAGCACAGTCGGGTTTGTGCAGATAAAGGCACATCGAGGAAGATTTCTGCCAGATCCATGCATCGGATCAAGAAAGCAGCTGCTAAAACACCATTACATAGCAGCAAACAGATATTTGAAGCTGCTGGTGCCTCTGGAGTCCCACGGACACAGGGCTGTAGATAAGGGGGGGGGTTTGGGGTGTTCAAACCCCCCCAGAGCATCCTGCCAAAAATAAAAAGTGTCTGCCTTGTCGTCTCTCATGGCGCCAGCACTGCAACAACAAACAGCGGAGCACAGCAGTCAGTATTGCGGGCAAAGTGGATGTAGCAGGTCGGGTGTAAGGCACACCCTCACAGGCACTTACGTCACGCTGTTATGACCAGGTTGTGTTGGGATCCCGGAGGACAGATCATAGACACAGTGGAGCTGGCGGCTCTACACTCTGTACTTCCCGCCTTGGACTTTGTAGGAAAATGAAGCAGAGAACATGCAAGAAGGCAGTACTGCTGCTAAGGAGCTGAGCCTCCCTCTTTCCTTTTCAGCTAGCTTGCTGCCTTAGAGATGGTCATCACAGAGCACTTGCCACCACTGCTGTACTGCCATTGAGGTAAGTGAGTCTGTGGCAACTGGCAAAATTATTCACTAATCACCCAAGTCGTGGGTTACCATTTTCCACTGCTTGGTTGGTACTGACAGTCCAGCCTGGCCGTAACGTCCAAAAGACGTGGTGTAGGATCACACTTGGTACCGAATAATAACGGAAAAGTTGTGTTAATTTTTTCCCGGTCCCGCGATTCCCGTCGTTTGTCAGGTCGGACCGAGACCGTCGTTACAACAACACGGACCGTTTGGGAGTCGGGAAACCGAGACGTCAGTCGTGGTGTTGTATCGACTGTCTCGGTCCGACCTGACAGTCATGGTTGGTTCGTCACCTTTTACCATTGGGTGCTGAACCCACTAATCACTTATTAAAACGGTCAACGGTGTCTGAGTGAATGGAGTTACCGTCATGTCGTCACCACCGTTCACGAGACACTACTGGTAGAGATTCCGTCGTTCGATCGACTTTTCCTTTCTCCCTCCGAGTCGAGGAATCGTCGTCATGACGGAAGAACGTACAAGAGACGAAGTAAAAGGATGTTTCAGGTTCCGCCCTTCATGTCTCACATCTCGGCGGTCGAGGTGACACAGATACTAGACAGGAGGCCCTAGGGTTGTGTTGGACCAGTATTGTCGCA
>BLSH010401107.1:635512-648857 GCA_018402905.1 Glandirana rugosa | reverse complement strand
ATTTGCATTACACAATAGCTGGATTTGGTACTTGTTTAGATGTACAGGTATGTTTGCAGACAGTATGGTATATCATGTAAGGTGGAGGGGCACCATGAGGAGATCAGGGGGAGGGGGATTTGTGTTGGGTGTGGGAATTTTGGGGGTAGCAGGGAATAAGAATTGTTCTAGGAGGGGATATTTGAGGGGGTGTGCTAGTAAAGGTGATTTGGAAGGGGGAGGCGGATTTGAGGTGTTTGTGCCATTAGAGGTGATATGGTGGAGGGAATTGGGGCTAGGAGGGAAAATATTTTTTTTGGGGGGGCGGGGGATTTGTGCTAGGAGGGGGGGGGGGGGGGTTGGGAGGTATGTGTACTCGGAGAGAAAATTTGAGGGTTAGAGGAATTGTGCTATGAGTGAGTTTTCCAGTCTGGGACACTTCTTGCATTCCTCTCTTACACGTAAAAAAGATTTTTTTTTTTTTTTTGCTTGAAAACGACTTAGAATCCCCAAACTTTTTTTTTTTTAGCAGAGGCCCTAAAGAATAAAATGGTGGGCGTTGTATATTTTTAGGTCACACAATATTTGCGCAGCGGCTTTTCAAGCGCTATATTTGGAGAAAATACACTTAATTCATTTCAAACGCAGAAAGCCCAATTCTTTGTTAAAATATAAAAGATGATGTTATGCCGAGTAAATAGATACCAAACATGCCATGCTTTAAAATTGTGGTACCTAAAAATCTCAATAGGCAACGCTTTAAAAGCCTTTACAAGTTACCAGTTAAAAGTTACACAGGAGGCCTGGCACTAAAACTATTACTTCCGCTCTGACATTCGTGGTGATATCTCGCATGTGTGGTGTGATCACGTTTTACAAATGCAAGTGGGACCTAAGTGTATGTTTGCATATGCGCATGAGGACGGGGATACAGGGGCACTTCAAAAAAACATTTTATTGTAATAGGTTTTAATTTATTTATTTTTTAACACTGTACTTTTACCTTTTTTTGGTCAACTTTATCGCTATAACAAGTGATGAACAACATTGGCATGGGTCATGACAGGCCCTATTTATGGAGAGATCTGGGGTCTATCTCTGGCCTCCAATGCAGCTGATCAGACACAGATTGGTCTCATCAGCTGCTTTCCTGGCCGGTAATGGCCAAGTAAATAAAGGATCGAAACAGGAAGTGATAAAATCCTCGTCGCTTCCTGTTTCTGACATCACACAATGGGAGGCAGAGAAGAGGGGCGGTGACATCTCAATCTACACCTTGTCAAATCAGATAACACTTTGTATACATTAAAAAAGTACAAGCCTTCTGTGAATGGTGGCAGTGCCAAGTGATCGACCCTTTGGCAGTTTGCAGAGGGAAAGCCACTAAGCACAGGACCCAGAAGATTTTGGCTATCGCTGTAGTAGGACTAAGGGCCCATTCACATGTGAGCGTTTTGTAGCTTGAAGCCTGAAGCTACAAAACACTGGAGAGGGAAAAAAAAAATCAATGATTCTCTATATTCTCTATAGAAGTAGTTTATATCTCCACTCAAAAACGCCTGAAGCCAAATGCTTGAAGCTCAAACAAGTTTGAGGTATTTTTGTTGCGCGAATCGGTCAGATTTGGGCGTTTGTATCCCATAGAAATAAATGGAAACGCGCGATTCGGGCAATTTTGCGCATTTTGTTGCGATTTTCAGCTGAAATAAAAGCTAAAAAAAAAAAAAAATCCGAACCACCTAGCAACAAATGATGCAAAAGATATAATATTCTCTATTGGATAATACAAAAACGCTGCATACAAATGTGCAAAAACGATCCAAAGTCGTGCATCAAAACGCCGGAAAAAGCTCAAAGATGCGTCGCTCAGGTGTGAATGCAGCCTGATTGTCAGCTTCCCCAGCAGCTTTCTCAGGTATGTCATATACATACAAAAGGGCCAAGCTAGACCAATGTAGCTACAGTACTTCTGGAAAGTATTCACAGTGCTTCACATTTTGTTATGTTACAGCCTTATTCCAGAATGGATCAAATTCATTATTTTCCTCGAAATTCTACAAACAATACCCCATAATGACATCTTCTAACAGGACAACGACCCTAAGCACACAGCCAAGATAACAAAGGAGTGGCTATGGGACAACTCTGTGAATGTCCTTGAGTGGCCCAGGCAGAGCCCAGACTTGAACTCGATTGAACATCTCTGCAGAGATCTGAAAATGGCTGTGCACCGATGTTCCCCATGCAACCTGATGGAGCTTGAGAGGTCCTGCAAAGAAGAATGGGAGACACTGCCCAAAAATAGGTGTGCCAAGCTTGTAGCATCATAATCAAAAAGACTTGAGGCTGTAATTGGTGCCAAAGGTGCTTCAACAAAGTATGTACATGGGATTTCTTTAGTTTTTTGTATTTTTATTAAATTTGCAAAGATTTCAAACTTTTCACATTGTCATTATGGGGTATGGTTTGTAGAATTTTGAGAAAATAATGAATTTAATCCGTTTTGAAATAAGGCTGTAACAAAATGTGGAAAAAGTGAAGCGCTGTGAATACTTTCCGGGAAGCACTGTATGCAACAAAAATCATATCTCTAGTCCAGCTTTGAAGCTAAACTCCAGGCAGATACTGAAGTCAATAAAGGCAGCCTTCTATTAAATAATACATAAATAAATGTACGGTATTAAATAAAAGCAATGCAAGTATGTGAATTTGAAGTGTTATCAGCCTCAGTGATTTGTGCTGCAGTTCAAGGAGTATGCAGATAGGAGGAGAGAGCAGAGTAACAAGGAGATGAGCTCTGGAGCTTACTGCTTCTCCTATTAGTGTCCAGTCACTGGCTAGGGTAGGAAGGAGACTTGTAAATGTTACTGAACTAGAGCAAAGTTCAATTCCTCACCTACCAGACAAAGCTGTGCTGTATGCCAGAGCTTTGCGAGTCAAAGGAATAAATTAACACAAATCCTTTGGCTGGTAAAACATAGTTTTTACCATCGTTTTTCATGTATTTAGCTATTAGCCTGGAATTCGGCAATAAAATAGGCAACTCACTGTAGTGAGGAACTCAAATTCCTTTTGAACCCCCTCAATGGTTCTGCCAACATGTGGCCACAAGCAGGGTCTCACCTGTACATACAAGTCTTCCTTAGTGAACACCATCTGTTCAATTCCTTGTCATCTGCTGTCAGGATCTGTAGGAGAATATTACATCAATGAATTTCAATTTCACTATAGATATACATATATCAATAACCATCAATCTAAGCATCGCTACAGACACGAGATGACAGCCAGGTGACCTGACCACTGAAAAGTCAGACAGATCTTTCCACAGAAATGTCAGATTTCAGTCAACCAACGTTTATGCGTAGATCCAACACCTCTGATTTTGTTTTAGGTATAAAAACAATAACCATAGGAAAAACAATATAACAGTAAATCCACCTCAGCCCTGGAAGATTATACCTCCCCTTTATGACCAAGCCATGTTTAGCTATTCAGCATTGCGCTAATTTAGCTGGCAATTGCACGGTCATGCAATGCTGTACCCAAACAAAATTTTTATCTTTCTTTTGGTGGTATTTAACCACCACCCACCCGGCCAGTGTATATATACGGCCGGGTGGGAGCCTCCCCATTCTGACAGGACGTGTATTTACGTCCTGCAGAATGGGTGCTCGCAGCGCGGCCACACGGCGCGCTGCGGCTCGATCCTGTGATCATTATGATCACAGGATCCAGCTGAGCAGAGATCGGGATATGGGCGCAGTGATTGGCTCTCCCGATCATGTGATGGCTGTGTCCAATCACGGTCGTCGCTTGGTTAACAGAGACGAACGTCTCTGTGACAGTTCTCCCCCCCGCCAAGCTCAGTGCGGGGGGGGGGCTGCAGCTATGTGACAGCTCTCTGAATGATGATGATTTCATGCAAAGAGCTCTCACAGATCGCCCCCCACACAGTGCACCAAGCACACCGATACCCCTGTCCCCATAAAACAGTCCCCAAAACATCTGTATGTCCCAGTCACATCTGTCACCATACACAAAACCTCTATCTGTCCCCGTCACATCTGTCACAGTCCCCAAAACATCTGTCTGTCCGCCAACACCAAATAAACCCCGATTTGGGTTATTTTTACCAAAGAAATATAGCAGTATCATTTTTGGTCAAAATTTACGAAGAGAAAATTACTTATTTGCAAAATTTTATAACAGAAACAAAGAAAAATGCATTGTTTTTGAAAATTTTCAGTCTTTTTTAATTTATAGCGGAAAAAATAAAAAACCCAGGGGTGATTACATACCACCAAAAGAAAGCTCTATTTGTGTGAAAAAAATTATAAAAATTTAATATGGGTACAGTGTCGCATGACCGCGCAATTGTCATTCAAACTGCAACAGCGCTAAAAGCTGAAAATTGGTCCGGGAAGGAAGGAGGTTTAAGTGCCCAGTATTGAAGTGGTTAATCACCACTGGGTGATTTATATTTTTGTATATAACGGAAAAAAAAAATGAATATTTTGAAAAAAAAAAAACATTTTTTTACTTAATGCCATAAAACATACAAAAAAAAAGTCTTCATAAAAAATGTATTCTGCTACATACCTTTGATAAAAAAAAAAAAAAAAATTCCAATAAGTGTATATTGGTTGGTTATAGCACCTACAAACTATGGCATATATACTGGATTTTTATTTATTTTTTAATACTACTAATGGCAATGATCAGTGACTTGTAATGGGACTGAGATAGTGTGGCGAGCAATCTGACACTGATGCTGTGTGAAACAGCCAATGACATTACCAGTGATATTAATACAGCGATCAGTGATATTACTATACACCGTCACTGTACTAATGACTGACTGGGAAGGGGTTAACATCTAGGGTGATCAAAGGGTTAACTTAACTGTGTGCCTAACAATGTGTAATAAGTGTTAAGTGTACTGCTTTTACTTTTAAGAGTTCTAAAAGCCGTGAAGTGGAGGCAGGTATTTTGATTGGCGGTCACAGGATTGGAAAGCTCCCAATCAAAAGTATGCATTAGGAACTTACCGATCCCGATTGCTACCATGCTGGGAGCATGCTTTTAGCACAGTAAGTTGTTTACAAAAGGACCACACATACAGTGGGTATAAAAAGTCTACACACCCGTTTTATTTTTTTGTTTTTTTTTACAAAAAAACACATTCTGAGACAGAGATAAATCATCTCAGAACTTTTTTCACCTTTAATGTGACCTATAAATTGTACAACTCAGTTGAACAACAAACTGAAACCTTTTAGGTGGAGAGAAGTAAAAATTAAAAAAAACAAAATAACACGGTTGCATAAGTGTGCACACCTTTAAACTAATACTTTGTTGAAGCACCTTTTGAATTTATATGACAGCACTCAGTCATTTTGGGTATGAGTCTATCAGCCTGGCACATCTTGACTTGGCAATATTTGCCCACTCTGCTTAGCATAAACACACCAAATCAGTTAGATTGCAAGGGCATCTCCTGTGCACAGCCCTCTTCAGATCATCCCACAGGTTTTCAATCGGATTCAGGCCTGGGCTCTGGCTGGGCCATTCTAAAACTGTAACCTTCTTCTGGTGAAGCCATTCCTTTGTTGATTTGGATGTATACTTTGGGTTGTTATGCTGAACAAAGAAGTTACTCTTCATGTTCCACTTTCTATCAGAAGCTTGAAGATTTTGTGCCAATATTGACTGGTATTTGGAACTGTTCATAATTCTCTCTACCTTGACTAAGGCACCTGTGTTCCAGCTGAAGAAAAACAGCCCCAAAGTATGATGCTGCTGCCGCCAACATGCTTCACTGTGGGTATGGTGTTCTTTTGGTGATGTGCAGTGTTGTTTTCAGTATCTTTTGGAATTATGGCCAAAAAGTTCAACCTTGGTTTCATCAGACCATAATACATTTCCCCACATGCTTTTGGGAGATTTCAGATGTGTTTTTGCAAAATTAAGCCAGGCTTGGATGTTTTTCTTCGTAAGAAAAGGCTTCAGTCTTGCTACTCTACCCCACAGTCCAGACATATGAAGAATACGGGAGATTGTTGACACATGCACCACACAGCCAGTACTTGCCAGATATTCCTACAGCTCCTTTATGTTGCTGTAGGCCTCTTGGAAGCCTCCCTAACCAGTTTTCATCTTTCCATCAATTTTAGAGGGATGTCCAGTTCTTGGAAATGTCACTATTGTGCTATATTTTCTCCACTTAAAGATTACTGTCTTCACTGTGTTCCATGGTATTTCTAATGCCTTGGAAATTCTTTTGTACCCTTCTCCTGACTGATACCTTTTAATAATGAGATCCCTCTGAAGATTTGGAAGCTCTCTGCGAACCATGGCTTTTGCTGTAGAATGTGATTAGGAAAATGTCAGGAAAGACCTACTAGAATAGCTGAACTTTATTTGGGGTTAATCAGAGGCACTTTAAAGGATGGCAGGTGTGTACCGACTCCAATTTAACACGAGATTTTTAATGGGACTGCTTAATTCTGAACACAGCTACATCCCTAGTTATAAGAGGGTGTGCACACTTATGCAACCACATTTTAATTTTTACTCGCCCCCACACCACAAAAAGATTTCAATTTGTTTTTCAACGTTGTACAGTTTATAGGTCACATTAAAAAGGTGGGAAAAGTTCTGAAATGATTTATCTTTGTCTCATTTTTTTTTTTACATCACAGAAACCTGACATTTTAACAGGGGCGTGTGGACTTTTTATATCCACTGTATGCAGCTACTCTGTATTAAGGCCCACCCACCGAGAGGCCGCATATATGTGTACGGCCGACGCAAAGTGATTAATAAAATACGGTTACAGTTCAAAATATTCTTACCTCCTCAGTGCTGAGTCCAAAGTCACAAGGAAGCACCTGCCGATACTTGAATCGACATGGCAGGTCATCCACAATATCCTCATAGTCTAGCTTGTAATACTCTTCTACATATTCCTGGAATGTTTTATCATCTGTGTTAAAAAAAAAAAAAAAAAAAAACACATACATATAAGCAAATGCGTATTTCTGGATATTTTTGTTGTTATTCTTTCTCTCACTGTTAAAATAAACCAACCATTAAAAATTATAGACTGATCATTTCTTTGTCAGTGGGCAAACATACAAAAGCAGCAAGGGATCAAATACTTTTTCCCCTCACTGTATATTCACACCCATTCTTTTTATGAGCTAGCCTGATCACAAGTCCAGTTCCTGGCAATAAATTAATGTTGTTCCCAGAGAGAAATCCCTGTGAGGAAATGATCACATCACTTCTAGGACAGCAGCACTGCTTTCATCACCTCCCACCAATGCAGAATACAGGTCACGGAAAAGACTGCAAGATGACAGGTATAACAAAATATGAAAATAGGACACAAAATTCAAGAAATGCATGCATGCATGAATCCTACCTTGTAATTTCAGAGTGTTTGTGTTAGTTCCGCTTTAAAAAGTAAACCAGGTTCAACGTTGGTAATGTTATAAGTGGAATTTTGACTTATGCCTAAATTCCATATCTTGTAGTACAATAAAGGACATAGCAACAAGTTTTCATAAACTAGGGTCTGAATACACCCTGGTCTATGTATACTTTTGTCTGTGTTCTATACTCTAGAAGATAGACATGTCTGGTAGCCCAAGGCTTGATATCCTTTACCTCTGTGATGTACAACATTGGTGGCCTGGTCAAGTGTTTACATCTATAAGCCTTTCTATGTCACAGTAGACTGGCCAACATTTGTAAAGCTGATCCATTAGCCAATATCTTTTTAAACAGGACTGGGCTCCTAACTTAACAATCAGTCCTCTTCCTATGCCAGGATAAGCCTAGGACTAGCCACAGTATGTGGGAGATTCACAGCCATATTGTGCAAACTTTGACCCATACAGAACACCCAAGTCATTAACTGATTAGGCTGGGTTCACACTGGTATGACAAACGCTCAGACGTTAGGAGCACATGTCGCATAACGTGCATAAATCAATGGTTCCCTATGGGAGCCGTCTTAAATGGTCCGACACAAGTCGGTCCGACTGAAAAAGGTTCCTGCACTACTTTGGTCCGATTTTGGTCCTACTTCAGTCCATTGAATATCATTGAAGGCAAATCCTTGTCCTAACCATCTGACTTGTGACATTCGACATGGTGATTACATCAGCAGTAAAAGGAATTTATGCCACACTGGAATGGTTTTGATTGGTCAAAGTGCAAGTCAGACTCAAAGTCGGAGCAAAATCTTATCTCACTCATTCAAGTTAGATAGAAGTAGGACCAAAGTAGTACCAATGTTGCATGGCAAAGTAGGATGTAGGATCAAAGTAGTACAACTGTCGTGTTGTACCAGTGTGAACCCAGCCTGACTCATGCTTGCCTGTCTAACGGACCTGGATTAAAGACAGGTTTGTCTTTGCTCACAGCTTCGGCAAACACGGACTTCTTTCTCCTCTTGGCGTTCTTCTCCCTCTCGAGCCGTAGCCGCTTTCTTTCTTTACGTGATGGGGCAGGAGTTTCTTGAGGGTTGAAGTCTGCATCCATCTAAATAACAAAGGAATAACGTGCCAATGTAAATTAGTGCAACTCCTGCACATTATTAGTGTTACCCTACACGCCATCACAGCTAACCATGACAGGGTCATAAACATGTCCATTGTTTCAGTTTTATCAAAAGCTAAGGCTTTTGCAAGCAGAATTGTTTGGAAAAATTTTCGGGTACAGTAAGCCCTTTGTCAGTTGCTGATGCTGGAGCACCTACGTACCAGACTACGTCATGCTTATGGGATGTTAATGCGAAGATGTTGGCAGCCTGGTGCTAGAATTTTTTGTAGGTCAGGCTGTAAAGTTGGGAGGTCTCTGTCATTCAATGAGGGGGGTGATGGCTTAGTTGTGTATATTTAGGGGCTGTTTCTTTTTATCTGAACTTAAATTGAAATATATTCCTCATTAGTGCAAAATATATTAATCTACTTAGCACCAAATGCCTTTGATAGTGAAGGACATTTAAAAGTGGGATTAACTAATACCCAGGGTGGAACTTAAGGTACCCGAGAGGGGTGCCATAGAAAAATAGGAGGTACTAGTGGATGGCCCTAGAGGGGTCTGAATAAGGGCGATCCCAAGTATTTTTTTTTTAATTATTGGTTTTGTGACATTAATGTTAAATATGGCTTTTGAATAACTGCTATAGATATTTTTAAACACTAGATGTCGCTCTCTTAGCAGTTCAGAAATCATGCGATTTCATCAGATAGCCAGTAAAGTTTATAGACACCAGATGCCGTTATGGCAGTAATTGGAAATTAAATCACCCCAGAAAAGTTAAGGACCTTTTATAATAAATTTTACGAGGAACTAGCTGGCATGTTAACTATTAAGCCGCGGTTGCCCTGCTATTTAAGATATAGATAGAGATTATGAAGATTTTAGTTGTTTACAGTGGTTCCTAAGGATTGTCTATAAAGAGTGGGCGCACTACTGGGCTCGTCACCCGCTGACAAAGTTCCGTTGGAACGTAACATGTATGGGGGGAGGAGCCAGTAGTGAAGTCATCCGCGGCCATCTTTGGAGACTGGGACGCTAGTCTGAGTGTCTGCACAAGTGCACCTTTTGCCAGCACCTGGATCTAGGTGCAGTGATATGTGAGTGCAATGATTTTATAATTTTGTTTCAATAAACCAGTGTGAAACAGAGCATTAGATCTGTTCTATTTTATGTCTTATACGGCCATACTTGAGAGAGTCGGTGGCCAGGAAGATCGTGTATTATATCAAAGCTTGGTGACCTCTGGGAGGTTGAGTGGGTGAGGTGAGAGGCCATTTCTATTGGTGGCGGGCTGCACTATTTCACCTTAAGTATGAAATAGCATGTCACTTGAATCCACGGTGGCTGATTTTCGTTTGGATAATGGCTGTGTGACCTTCATGAGGTCGAATGGATGAGGTGAGAGGCCACCCCCACTGGAGGCGACTGTATAGTTGTGGAATTCTACAACACAGCGGCTGCTCAGCTATCTATTCAATTATGCATGGACTTTTACAAGTGTTAAAGATATGCTGTTTTGACTTTGCATCAAGGGTGTTCCACTAGTACACCATATAAAACAGTTGAATTTTGAAAGGACAACCACTTGTCATGGAACAGAATAGTTGCTCAGTTCATATCTGGGTGTCTACAGACTATGATAAGTGACACGTACATATCCCATTTGCTTGACTTCTTTAAACAAAGGCGCTTCACTAGTGTGTATTGAAAATAATGAAAATCACCTATAAAACTATGCACAGTCCAATGATCAGGTCACTGCTAGACTGTGCAGAGTTTAGATCTGTAGGTGAGGTGCAGTGGGTAATCCTTTTACAAGCTGCCTGCAGAAACTACAAGGGGGGTGGATAGTACAAGACCTACCACAGAGAGCAGCAGCAACCAGCCGGTAGACAGAAGGTGAAAAAGGTGCACACCGGAACCCAACCACTATATGGAGGGGTAAATATACAGCTTCAGCCTGAACACCTCCTGGTTATGCTCCTCTGACATGTTTCGTCTCACCTATGGTGCTTCATCTTAGAGATCTCTAGGATAAAGCCCCGTAGGCCTGGCTAAACATGTCAGAGGAGCATAGCCAGGAGGTATTTAGGCTGAAGCCATATCTTTACCCCTCCATATAGTGGCTCAGAGTTTAGATGTGTAGTGTTATCACCTTCTGTCTTCTGATCTGTTTCAGCTAGCCTGGATGAGCTTGTTTGAACATCCGCACCCGATCTGTGCTTTGTATTGCAGTGGGAAGTTATACAGTGCTTTGAATAGCAATCAATGTTTTTGAATATGGGTCACAGTGACCGGTCTGTATACTACAGGAAGGTTCTGCACAGTGCAGGAGTCATCTCTTGTATTCAGACATTTAACGTGTTTTTTAGCTTTTAGGCATCATGCTCACTGGATGTTTTTACAGAAGCGGTTTTCAGCTGCAGACGTTTTTTTCTACAGTCATTAAACCCTCAATCATGTTATCCTATGTGTTCAAGCACACATAGGCTGTTATCAACTGTTTTTAGCAGTGACGTTTTTGAGCTGTAAAAACGCTCTGACGCCCAAAATCGCTCATTAACGCCCACTAACGTAACTCACCAACATTTTTGGACATTTTGTGTCCATTGAAAAAAGAATAAAAAAAAACGCCCATTGACGCCAGCGCTAAAAAAACGCTCATTAATGCTCACCAAGGCTCATTAATGCCCATTAACGCAAAAACGCTAAAAAAAAGCTGAAAAAAAAAAATCACTGATAAGCTACTGACGTTTTAGGATTTTAACGTCCTGTGTGCATGAAGCCTAATAGATCAAGGTGAGCAATAAATTAAGGCTTATCCAAAAAATATGGTTTGGCAAAGTGGAGCCATGGTTATAAGGCAAAGTTGCCCCAGCTAGGACAGATGAAAATTAAAAGGATAAGTTCACCTGTTCAGAAAAAAATTCACATTTTTTTGCAGGTAAAAAAAAAAAAAAAAAATGTGCATTTATTATTTTTTGTTCTAGGAGCCTGTAAAGAATTGCACCAGTGATCAGCATGCCTCCTGCAGACCTGTTAGTGTATTGGCTTGCTCATACCTCATACGAGGAAACTGATACATGCTGACAGGAAGAATGAGCTACCAAAGCTCACAGCACCATGGTAGTGCATTGAAAAATACAAGCCAACAGCCGCAAAGGCTGCCAGACCTTGTAGTTTTCCATTAACAGAGCAATGTGAATGAGTGACGCGGCCAGGTGGGCGGAGCTAGCAAGTGAAGATCCCCCGCTAACTGGAATAGCGGGGATCGGGAGGTGCGGGGACCAGTGCACTCATAACATCTCACATCCCAAAAATGGGTGTAAGATGTTATGAAAGGAGAACTTATCCTTTAAACAAGATACCCAGCATGCCACAAAAGCACAGTTCCCAAAATAACCACCAAATGGAGCATTAAATGAACGGTACGAGTGTTACAATTACCCCCAAACTCAAGAAGTAATAATCACAAAATTACCACAAAGTTTGGATCATCGCAGTGAAGCTCGGCATCATCTTCTCCCTCATCACACTCATCCTCCTCACCAGTCCCCTTCTCTCCTTCTGCTCCAGTCCAGTTATCCCAATTCCACTCGCCTGTAAAAGAGTCGGGAGCCGTAAAGCAAAGCCCAGAAATATACAGAACAAACAAAATAAAAGAATAACTGGTATATAAGACTCACCATCCAACTCCTCTTCATCATCAAACTGTGGCTTCTGATCCTCCTCTACTCCATAATAATCATCCCCAAAGCATTTCTACAACAAATAAAACAGTTATGCAGGAGGTCATATAATAAAATGTACAAACGATGTCCACATACACAGTGCAATCCTTCACAGATCTGATTACAACAGTGAGATGATTTCTGATTGGCTGTAAGGCAACTGTATTTCTGCACAGCCATCCTTTCTAACAAGCGTAGGGGTGGGGTTGGCTGTGATAGGAAAGGGCTAACAAGAGGGAAACTGACTCCTAAATCAAATGTATCTACTATATATCATTTATTTTGCAAGAAGCGGATTGGCACTGAGGTTTCCTTCAGGTGATTCTCTCAGGTAAACTATACATGGAAAAATGTATTACAGTTACCCGCTTCTATAAGGCTTGGTTCCCATCTATGCGTTTTTGGTGCTTTTTGCAGAAACTCACTACAGTTCATTCAACGTGGTTTCCTATGGGACACGTTCACATCTATGCTTTTTTTCTGCTACTACGTTTTTGGAAAGGGTCAGGGACTTATTTTAAACGAAAAAAAGTGACTTTTTTTTGGGGCTTTTTTTGTTCAATACACTTCAATGGAGAAGCTACAGAAAAGCATGTACAGTAGTTCGTTTTTGCGGCAATTTGCAATTTTAAATCTGCCCAACAGCAAATAAGCCAAAAATTTAAAGAGTTAAAAAAAAAAAAAAAGCATAAAAAATGCAAATCAAGGTAAAATCGCCTATGCAAAAAATACACAAAAAATGCACAACAAAAAGCACGGCAAAAACTACCAAAAGTGGACTGCACAACACGTAAAAAACACATAAAAAACGTATCCGCTAAAATGGAACTAAACGTAAAAAATACGAAAAAAAAAAAAAAATTGAGAAATTTAAAAACCGAATAAACGACAACCCGTCTAAATTTTAACGTTTAACGGCGTTTTTGCTTGATGACATGTACGAAAAGACATCGAAGAGGTAACTTCACATAACTTGTTTTTTTCGGGGTTTTTTTTCAGTGAAAAAAAGCAAATTTTATTCAGGGACTGGGAAAGGTTTTTGCATCATCGTCTTTTTTTCGTATCTACACTTGCACAGG
>BLSH010401107.1:594779-622037 GCA_018402905.1 Glandirana rugosa | reverse complement strand
TAGTAAAAAATAAAAACCCCATAAATTAAATCTCGTTTGTAAACACGGCAACTTTTGCACAAACCAATCAATATACGCCGTTTGAGATTTTTTTTTTTAACAAAAATATGAGGGATAGAGAAAATATATATATATATATATATACACATACACACATATATATACACACATACATACACACACACACACACACACACACACACACACACCAAAACTGATGAATAATTTTTTTTTTTTTTTTTTTGGGATTTGTATTTTAGCAAAAATAAAGAAAGAAAGAAATATTGGGGTTTTTGCAAAATTGTCACTCTTTGTTTATAGCAGTGATCCGAAGTAACGCAGAGGGGATCAAATACCACCAAAAGAAAGCTCTATTTGTGGGGAAAAAAGGACGCCAATTTCGTTTGGGTACAACGTCGCACGACAGTGCAATTATCAGTTAAAGCAACGCAGTGCCGAATCGCAAAAACTGCTCTGGTCCTAAAGAGGGAAATCCTTTCGGGCCCAAAGTGGTTAATATGGCTTTGGGTGTGAAAAATATGTTTTAAAAGGGGGGGGGGTGACGGACACGTCTTGTCGTCAATGAGCTTCCAAGGGTCATTTCCAAGAGCCGATTATATAAACAAGGTTTTTAAGTGGTTGCTGTGGGCAAAATGCTCTTGTTTGCATACATATTACACATAACTTCTAATACATCAGTATCAAAAACCATTGTTACGTTCCCACAGCCGCCAACAAGACTGAACCTTGCAGATTCCAATATTCATTATACCAGAACTTGCGGGAATTCAATAAAACTGAAGTTGACAGAATCTAAAACAGCAGTGCATAGTAACCAATCAGCTTCCAGTTTCAGTCTGTTTAGTTAGGCTTTGAAAATGAACATTAGAAGCCAATTGGTTGCCATGCACAGCTGTACCAGATTCTGGCTGCTCCAGTCTTAGTAAATTCAGCTCTCAAAAATTTGAGGATGGCCTTGGGTCAGCACGGTTTCCAGTTGCCTGCCTAAAGAGTATTTGTAAAAAATAGGCACTCATAGGGTGGAGCTTGGACAATTTGAAGAAAATCTTATCAAGTAAGATGAGGACAATCAGAAACACAGATATCAAAGCATGGGTAAAAGCACAGAACCTTAAGTTAGCGCTCACCTGTTCTTTTTTGGTTTTCACTCGTTTGGTTAAGAGATTAGCTGTGGCGCCATCATCCTCTTCATTGTCACTGTCCGCAACAAACTTTCGAAAACTAGAAAAAGTTTAAGCATTTTATGTCATCAATGATTAAAAGACTAGGAGCCATGTTTGTATCACCCTGGGGTAGGAAGAACAGATTCCATGTCACATAGCTCCCCCTCCCTATCTGTGTCACCCTGTGATAGGAGGGACAGATTCCATGTTGCTTAGGTACGCCTACTATGAAAAAGCTTTTTTTCTAGCTAACTCCCTTCCTGCTAGTCAGAACAGTACAGAAGACAAAGTAAATCCATAAAATGGGTCAGTTGATAAATACAGAAAAATCCTCAGCAGTCGCCCACCTTTCTTTGATCTGCCTCTGTTCCTCTAAGTACGTTGGAGATCGAGACCTCTGCAAAAAAAAAAAAAAAAGGAAGAGCATTCAATGATACGGCTCACAAAGTTCCATTTATTCAGGTGGCAAATTGCCATGTCTACATTCTACACCACCACTGATCATAGTGGATTTTGAACAAAATAGTCAATTGGATTTCATCTGTCCTACTGCGAGACAGTGATTGAAAGAACATCAGGATGTGAACAGCACATGTCAATGCTTGGACACTAGAGATCCAACCCAAATGGCTGCCATGAAAGGAAGCAGCTCAAATGAAGTTTTATGCCTCGTAACTGACATACATTAAAGCATCATCATGAAAACTAAAGAGGAACTAAACCCGCCTATTGTTTTCAGCCAAGGAAGTTGCCATCTTGGCCTCTGTTTGATCTTCAACTGCCATGATACTGCACATGTGGTCAGTTTGATGGTTTGACAGTTTGGTAGAGCACAAGCAAATATGACAGTAGCATTCCTGGCAATGATGCGACTTGTCAGGCAACAAAGTCGCCTGACAAGTCGCGCCCCATTAAGTGCAATGAAACCGTTCTAACTGGTGTGACCCAAGTTGCTCCGACTTAGAAAAAGGTTTCTGCATTGCTTTGGGGCGACTCCAGTATGACTCGCATTAACGTTTGCTAAAGAAGGCGTATACAAGCCACAATGAAGTCACGCTGATGTAAACCAGCCCTTAAAGTGGCGCTTTAGTCAGGCTGGCCCCTTTTGCAAGTATACAGTATCTCACAAGAGTACACCCCTCACATTTTTGTAAATATTTTATTCTATCTTTTCATGTGACAACACTGAAGAAATGACACTTTGCTGCAATGTAAAGTAGTGAGTGTACAGCTTGTATAACAGTGTAAATTTGCTGTCCCCTCAAAATATCTCAACACAGCCATTAATGTCTAAACCACTGGCAACAAAAGTGAGTACACCCCTAAGTGAAAATGTCCAAATTGGGCCCAAAGTGTCAATATTTTTTGTGGCCACCAATATTTTCCAGCACTGCCTTAACCCTCTTGGGCATGAAGTTCACCAGAGCTTCACAGGTTGCCACTGGAGTCCTCTTCCACTCCTTCATGATGACATCACGGAGCTGGTGGATGTTAGAGACCTTGCTCTCCTCCACCTTCAGTTTGAGGATGCCCCACAGATGCTCAATAGGGTTTAGGTCTGGAGACATGTTTGGCCAGTCCATCAACTTTACCCTCAGCTTCTTTAGCAAGGCAGTGGCAGTCTTGGAGGTGTGTTTGGGGTCATTATGTTGGAATACTGCCCTGCGGCCCAGTCTCCAAAGGGAGGGGGATCATGCTCTGCTTCAGTATGTCACAGTACAAGTTAGCATTCATGGTTCCCTCAATGAACTGTCGCTCCCCAGTGTCGGCAGCACTCATGCAGCCCCAGAGCTTGACACTCCCACCACCATGCTTGACTGTAGGCAAGACACACTTGTCTTTGTACTCCTCACCTGGTTGCCGCCACACATACTTGACACCATCTGAACCAATACGTTTATCTTGGTCTCAGAGCACAGAACATGGTTCCAGTAATCCAGGTCCTTAGTCTGCTTGTTTTCAGCGAACTTCTTGCAGACTTTATTGTGCATCATCTTTAGAAGAGGCTGCCTTTTGGGATGACAGCAATGCAGACCAATTTGATGCAGTGTGCATATGGTCCGAGCACTGAGAGGCTGACCCCACACCCTTTCAACCTCTGCAGCAATACTGGCAGCACTCATACGTCTAAGGCAACCTCTGTATATCACGCCGAGCATGTGCACGCAACCTCTTTGGTTGACCCTGTCGAGGCCTGTTCTGAGTGGAACCTGTCATGTTTAACCACTGTAAGGTCTTGGCCACCGTGCTGTAGCTCAGTTTCAGGGTCTTGACAATCTTCTTATAGCCTAGGTCATCTTTATGTAGAGCAACAATTCTTTTTTTCAGATCCTCAGAGTTTTTGCCATGAGGTGCCATGTTGAACTTCCAGTGACCAGTATGAGAGAGTGAAAGCGATAACGCCAAATTTAACACACCTGCTCCCCATTCATACCTGAGACCTTGTGACACCAAGGCGTCACATGACACCGGGGAGGGAAAATAGCTAATTGGGCCCAATTTGGACATTTTTAATTAGGGGTGTACTCACTTTTGTTGTCAGTGGTTTAGACATTATTAGCTGTGGGTTGAGTTATTTTGAGGGGACAGAAAATGTACACTGTTATACAAACTGTACACTCACTACTTTAAATTGTAGCAAAGTGTCATTTCTTCAGTGTTGTCACATGAAAAGATATAATAAAAATATTTACAAAAAGGTGAGGTGTGTTCTCACTTTTGTGAGATACTGTAGCTATGTAAAACATTAAAAAATAAGTGTCTATATTGTTTAAAATGCAGTATTACACTGTCTCACTCCACTCTGCTAAGCTGCTCTCGATTTTTAGGCACTGCCGTGTTTGTAGAGGCCGATCTGCTGACAGCTTTAAAGCGGAATTAAACCCTCCCATTCTTTACAGCCAAGGAAGTGGCTTCTGTTTGATCTGCAATTTTACAGCTGGGTAAAATTCTGCTTTAAAAAAAAAAAAAAAAAAAAAAAAAAAAAAAAAAAAAAGATGGATTTAGTTTTGCTTTAAGTATGAAGTACCAAAACACATCGCTCAATGATGTGTTCTACTAGTGAAAGGGTGTCAAACTGCCAGCCCTCCAGCTGCTGCGGAATTACAAGTCCCATCACGCCTGTCTGTGGGACTCATGCTTTGAACGGTCAGCCTTGCAGTGCATGTGACTTGTAGTTTCGCAACAGCTGGAGGGCTGCCAGTTTGACACCTGTGTACTAGAGGTAGGTGAACCAAGGCTACATGCCTGAAGATTTGAATCATCACCCGCTGTAGAGATCATTTCATAAATCTGAACCTCCAAACCCCTTTCCTCCGAAGTTCTGAGAGGTTGGGTCCTGTTCACATTTATATGTATAGGTGCAATGTATGTGCATTATGTGTTCTATATGCATTGCCACTTTGCTGGAAACAATATTAAAGATGTACAAAGGAGGACTTTTTCCATTACTCAGAACTCGCAACATGCAGGTGTGAACAGGGTCTTACAAGAACCGAGGAAGCTCATTCTCAATACCTCAAAATACCAAACACACAAGTTCATACCTGATCTTGTAATAGGCCTTCTTCTCCATCCGAGCTGTCTTCATCCTCATATTTTCTACAAGCACAGAGAAGTATTATTATGAGTATTATCATCATTTAGCATCAAAACATTCAGAGTTAAGGTCAATGCTTTGTCATGGCAGTCACTAAGGTCATGGCTTGCAGCCACCTCACCCTTCCTTCTCCAGGATCACTTTCCGCTCGTAGTCTTTAAGGTACATGGGCTTTTCCTTGGTGGATTTGCTCTGACTGGTAGCTGGCTGATCTGAAAAGGCAAAGTGTTTTCATAAGCAAAAAACATAAATTAATAGTAAGAAGTATAGCTCCTTCTCTAGATATTCAAATAAATATGCCATTTGTCCAAAAATAAATATTTCTCTGTGCCAGTTGCAGACTCTGGGTGCACTAGACACGCCCCAAAAACATGTCATCATTGTACACGGGGCGTCTATAGTAGATCCAGTCCTTCTGCAGGAATCTTTCCCTGTCCCAGTACCCGGCACTTCAGCTCGGATTAATCACAGCAGCATTGAAGAGTACACAGAGGTGGTCGGCAGCAGGAGCTGTCAAATAAAAAAAATTAAATAAAAAGCAGTCTGGCAATGTTTATCAACAACATTGCTTGGGAACAAAGAAAGTTACACTGAAACATTTGTAACTTTGTTTTTTTCATCTACAGATGAAAAAAATTAAATGTTCCTATGTTGAACCCCTTAACCACTTCAATACTGGGCACTTAAACACCCTTCCTTCCCGGACCAATTTTCAGCTTTCAGCGCTGTTGCAGTTTGAATGACAATTGCGCGGTCATGCAAATAGAGCTTTCTTTTGGTGGTATTTAATTACCCCTGGGTTTTTTATTTTTTGCGCTATAAATTAAAAAAAGACTGAAAATTTTCAAAAACAATGCATTTTTCTTCGTTTTTGTTATAAAATTTTTCAAATAAGTAATTTCTCTTCATAAATTTTGACCAAAAATGATACTGCTACATTTCTTTGGTAAAAATAACCCAAATCAGAGTTTATTTGGTGTTGGCGGACAAACAGATGTTTTGGGGACTGTGACAGATGTTTATGGGGACACTGATGTGTATGGGGACAGGGGTATCAGTGTGCTTGGTGCACTGTGTGGGGGGCGATCTGTGACAGCTCTCTGCACGAAATCCTCATCATGCAGAGAGCTGTCATATTGCTGCAGATTCCCCCCCCCCCCCCGCACTGAGCTCTCACTGAGCTCGGCGGGGGGAGAACTGTCACGTTCGTCTCTGTTTACAATGTGACGGCTGTGATTGGACACAGCCGTCACATGATCGGGAGGCCCAGTCACTGCGCCCGTATCCCGATCTCTGCTCAGCTGGATCCTGTTATCATAATGATCACAGGATCCAGCTGCAGCGAGCCACGTGGCCGCACTGCGAGCTCCCATTCTGCAGGACGTGTATACACGTCCTGTCAGAACGGGGAAGCTCCCACCCGGCCGTATATGTACAGTGGCCGGGTGGGAAGTAGTTAATAAACCTTTAAGCTCCTTGCACACTGGCATTCTATTCGGGTCCGCCTGTCAGTTTTTCAGGCGGACCTGAACGGACGCCCCATTCTCCTCTATGGTGCAACGGATGTCAGCGGTGACATGTCCGCTGACACCCGCCACACTCCAATTGCCCCGGTCCCGTAAAGTCTGACAGATGGAAACCCTATTTTTCCATCCGTCTGGGGACTGGATGACAATGGACAGGCGATCCGTTGTCATCCGATTTCCCATAGAGGAGAGCGGCGCTCTGACAGATCCGTCTCTGCACAGAGAGTGAAGATGGATGTGTCATCCATCAGCTCAGCAGGGATCAGTGGAGCAATCCCTGCTGAGCAGAACGTAGTCCATATACGGACAGCCCCATGTGAAAGGAACCTTAGTTTACTGTAATCGGCACTATAACTCAGTATTCTCCTTCTCCAGTCAATTGTAATTTTCGGTGATGTTTTTTTTCTATTTTATTAGCTAATTTTTTTCTCTTTTTGTTAGCGTTGTTCATTAATATTTTTACACTTTTTACATTTACACGTATCACACTGAAAAAAAGCGCAAAACTGATAAAACCACTTTACTTCATTTGTAAATAACTTTGCAATACTTTGTACCAAAATCTTAATTTTAGTGTTGTTTTAAACAGGACAAATTACAGAATAAAATGCACACTTATGTGCAGCAACACTATTTAGGTTTAACAATTTCAGCCTCGGTAGGATTTACCCCCTTAATGACCAGGCCATTTTTTGCAATACGGAACTGTGTTACTTTAACCGACAATTGCGCGGGCGTGCGACGTTATACCCAAATAAAATTGATGTCCTTTTTTTCCCCACAAATAGAGCTTTCTTTTGGTGGTATTTGATAAAAAAAAAAAAAAAAAAAAAAAGACAATTTAAAAAAAAAAAAAATTATATCTTTTTACTTTTTGCTATAATAAATATTTTAAAAGAAACAAATGTATTCACCAGTTTAGGTCAATATATATTCTACATATTTTTGGTAAAAAAATCCCAATAAGCGTATATTGCGCAAAAGTTGTAGCGTCTACAAAATAAGGGATAGATTTAGGGACTTTTATTTTTTTTACCGATAATGGCAGCGATCTGCGCTTTTTAGCAGGACTGCGACATTGCAGAGGACAAATCGGACCATAAGTGACACTTTTTGGGGACCAGTGACACCAATACAGTGATAAATACTATAAAAATGCACTGATTACTGTATAAATGACACTGGCAGGGAAGTGGTTAACTGTGGGGGGAGAGAACTGACTGGGAGTAGAGACAGATCGCTGTTCCTGATCACTAAGAACAGACGATCTCTGTCTACTCCCATCAGAACCCGCCTTGCTCTTCCTCTCTGTGGAGCGATCGCGAGTGGCCGGGGAACATCGCTGCCACCAGCGACGCGCATCGGCTCCTGGGGCCGCATCCATTACACGAAGCGCCGTACCGGTATGGCAATTCACGCGATAGAGCCACCTTTCCGCATTATATTTAAACTGTAGTTAAACCAACACTGCTCAAAAATAAAAATGTGTTTTGTTTAGTTGTATCGCCTTTAATTGTCTAAGGCTTGCGAAAAAAAAAATTATTGTTGCAGGACAATAGCCACAAAAAGAAGGCCTTGTTTGTCCTTAAAAACAATGTATGTATTATGCTGTCATCTTAAGTAATGACAAAATTATCACTGAATAAACAGGCTCATAGCAGAAATTTTTAATTTGCTCTGGTCCATAAGGTGTAAACAGTTGTGAGAGCCTCAGTGGTTAAGGGCAGTTTTACACTGATCGGCTGCGGTTTAAAGGATAAGTTCACCTTTCTGAACATGCTACACTCCTATTGAGGGTGTAACACATTCAGTATCTGCCCCCTCTCCCCTCACTCCCCCTCCTCCTTGTAACAACGGGCCGGGGATCTTCTCCTTGCACCCACTGTCACTATTCAAAAAGAGCACAACCAAGAGGGACTCCACCCACACAGCCGCAACTGCAACTACCATAAGCCTTTGTGGCTGACAGTTTGTAGCTCTCAATGAACTACCAGGGCGCTGATGAGCACTAGGTAGTTCATTGAGCTCCTGTCATTAAAGTATAACTAAAGGCAAAACTTTCTTTCTAGTGTTGGAGTGGAGAAGTATTAGACCCCCTGTTAGTTTTTATTGCTGCCTGTGTCCCCATTAAGGAGATTCAACCCCTCTAATTGTCCTGTTTACCATTATCATTGAAAGTGAAAGTAAAAGAAAATCCCCAAATTTTGGGTTGTCCCCAGAAAGGGGAAATCTTCTAATGGGGGCACTAGTTCTGGTGACCTGGGGGTCCCCAAAGAATTCCCTTAATTGGCAGAGATTTCCTCTCACTTCCTGTTTGGCTTTGGGACAGAAAGTGAAGGGAAATCTCTGCAAATGGGACACAGATGTGGAAAAAAAAAAAAAATCTGACAGGGGGTTACTACCCACCCTTGCACTATCCGAATAAAAAAAAATATATTGCCTATAGTTCTACTTTAAATAAATAACTGCCTGCCTGTATCGGAGGTACAGGCAGACAGCTACACAGACAGTCTGCAGGAGCCTGGCATTACACCCATGATCTGCTGATCTTGAAAGCAATGCTTCACAGGCAGCAAAAAAATAAATATATATATATATATATATATATATTTAAAAAATAGAACATTCAAACATTCTGCAGTTAGATGGCTGCCCAGTAAGGGGAGCGATTCTAACTAACTGATGGTGATTACAATTTTTTGCTCATGTTTTATTACGTCCTGCAGTGGATTAAATTCCAGAACTTTTAAGTATTTGCATATGCTTTTTTTATTGTTTATACATCTTTTTAATGTTATCTTTGCTGGCTAATCCCGGTAATAGTTATGTGAATGCCTTTTTGTTTATATGCGAACTGGAAGTGGCACAGGGAACTCTGTTTTGCTTCCTGTCATTGGAACGCAACAGCGGTGATGCCGTGCGCTCCATGAGCTACTTCCAGTTATCTGGGTACTTAGGAGCGTGCTTGGGTCTGATGGCCACGCCTCTGTTAATA
The DNA here is from genome assembly GCA_018402905.1 of Glandirana rugosa. Lineage (NCBI taxonomy): Eukaryota > Metazoa > Chordata > Amphibia > Anura > Ranidae > Glandirana > Glandirana rugosa. The sequence goes on along the minus strand of BLSH010401107.1, from coordinate 612,734 downwards.
TTCTATTGAATGAAACGCATCAGGTAGTATTGCGCCATGCCCAGCACGCCCAGAAAACGCGGAATTTGAAGTTTTTATGGATTATGCCCGTTATATCCTTCGTTTTGTAAGTAGCCTTTTAATACATCTACGGGCTTCACTATTGGCCATTCCTTTCTCATCCCTTATGATCCCTTTGGTGAAATGCTGTGAGGAAGTTTTGAGTGACCCAAGTGTGCTGTGCTTTATTGAATGACCCGATATGCAATACATGAATCTGGAACCTTTGGTCCGTGGATAGCAGAGTGGCTGACGTCATGCGCTTTTCTGTTTTGGATCTGGTAAGGAGACTTGCTTTGCACGGTGGTGTGGTGTGTTTCTCATTTACACTGAAGCTGGTGCTGGGGTTCCTTCCTTTCACAATACATGCAAATACTCCATTTGATTTCAGCGCTGCATATTGACTATTATAACTTTATTTGAAGATCAATCAAATCATGCTAGCAGCTGTACACTAGATCTCAGTGGTTTTAGGGACCTTTCACACGGGTGTTGTGTGCGGGGTCCGTTCTTGCTCAGCGGGGATCGAGCCGACAGATGGCAGCTCCGTCTTCGTTAACTGAACGATGATTGAACTGTCAGAGCCCCGTTCTGCTCTATGGGGATCGGATGACCACGGACCGCCTGTCCGCTGTCATCTGATTCGCTCCGATCCGATTCTACAGACGGATGGAAAACAGGGTTTCCACCTTCTGTATTTCACGGACAGGATTGGATCGGAGAGCGACCAGTGTCAGCGGACATGTCTCCGCTGATATCCGTTGCTCCATAGGGCTGCATTGAGTGTCCGTTCAGGTCCGCCTGAACAACAAACAGGAGGACCTGAACGGAATGCCCATGTGAAAGGGGCCTTAGCGTGGATTGTATCCCTTAGTTTTATGTTTACATAACAATTATGACTATAACACAATGGAAAAATAAACACATAGCACAACGGAATTATAGTGTATTTGGAGATACCCGTTTCTTTGTAAAAAGTGACATCCTCTTGGTATATCTTTGGGTCTTTCTTTTTGAGCAGGGATAGGGTACGATAAAAGTCCCTGTCCAGTTCAGGATCAATGGCCTAGAGAGACAGGAAAGAAGATCACCTTCATAAAGGGGTAAACATATCACAATAATAACACATGGGGTTATTTAGAAAATCAATTAAAAGGTGCTCCAAAAATTAACAGTTCCACGTTAAAATTGAGACAAAACTTTTGTTTTCCATTTTGGATAATACAAGAAAGGGTTATAGCCCCTGTTGGTTTTTTTGCCATCTGTGTCCCATTGGGTGATTTCTGTTCACTTCCTGTCCCATTCCCACAAGAAATGAGGGGAAATCCCACTAAACTGCAGGAAATCCATGGTTGTCATCAGAACTAGTGTCCTCAATGGAAGATTTCCCTTATACTTGTTCTGGTGACAACCAAAAGTTTGAGATTTTCTGATGATCACCAGGACAAAGAGGGTGAATCTCTCTAATGGTAACACAAACAGCGATAAAAATCTGACAGATGTTCTAATCCCTCCCCACTCCATCCAAAACTAAAAGAAAAAAGGTTTGTCTTTAGTTTTAGGTAAATACTCACTGGCTCATCCTCACTCTCAGACGCTGAGCTGGACGACTCACTGTCCTCTTCACCTTTGTCCCCATATCGATCCTTTACTACAAGAGAAGAAACACATTAAAAATCTAGAAGCAAGCGCATCCAAAGGATTATCGGGGATGCTCTCCTATACAGAGAGATAGAGCTCTACACTTTTCACCTCTTCTTGATTTTCTAACAGTTAGTGGGGTCAAATCCATAGGAGCAGGTTGAATTTTTTTCATCAAAACCAACAAATTTCTAACAGTGAATGCGGTTTTTATATGGGAGAGTTCATTATGTGTCTCCAAAACATTATGGCGGTTTTCGATTTTTCTAGGACTCCAGTTACTGTGACCTGGAGTGCTGGAAGTAATTTTTATTTTATTTTTTTACACAGCAATAAAAACCTGACCTAGGATCAAACCCTTCCACTCTATGTCCAAAGCAAAAGAAAATACTTCCACTGAAGCTGGGCCCTAGAGTGAACCTCTAGGCTGGGTTCACACTAGAGCTGCACGATTCTGGCCAAAATGAGAATAACGATTTTTTTTGCTTAGAATAAAGAATAAAAATGGGGCTAACAGCACTGTTTAGTTTTTTGAAAGGGTAATTTTTCCAAAAAAATTGCATTTGATAGACCGCTGCACAAATACCGTGTGACATAAAATATTGCAACAACCGCCATTTTATTCTCTAGGGTCTCTGCTAAAAAAATATATATATATAACATTTGGGGGTTCTAAGTCATTTTCTAGCACAAAATACTGGATATTTATTTGTAAGCAGCAAATCAGAAAATATTTAGTCTTTAAATGGTTAAACTGAACATCTTCTATACACGGAGTTCATGCCTTTGAAGTAATTACATTGTATCTTTCTAGCGTCTTTATCAATGGTGACTTCAGAACTTGGCTCTCTGGCCAGACTTGGCAGTCTCCCCAGAGACTCAAGTCGCTCCGACTTAGAAAAGACTCCCGGCGACTTGCATTGACTTTTATTACAGTCAAGTCGCGCTGAGTCGCCCCGCAGGTTGGACTCCATTAAAATCACGGTAATGCCTGATGGAGATCGCGGGGGGGGGGAGTGGATCGAGATCGCGATTTTAATACGATTAATCGTGCAGCTCTAGTTCACACTTATGCAAATTGGATGTGTGTTTCCCTGCATCCAATTTGCATGACAGGAGATTGTGACCGGCTCTCAATGGAGTCGGTTCACACATCTTGGGGGAGGCTGCACAGCGGATTGCTCAGGAGTCCTGTGCATCTTTGGCTCTGTTTCAGGCAAAAATTCAGGCCCATTCATCCCGGGGGAGAGAGGGGGATTTTTTTTTTTTTTTTTTTAAAGCATTTAAATGGAGTTTAATACAGTAGGTATCAGAGGGCTCTACTTATTAGTGCTTACAATCCAAGAGAATATAATAACATATATAGTACATAAACCTTGGTAAAAATGCAGCATATACATTTAAAATATAGCATATATATATATATATATGTTATGCTATGTTTTTGGCAAGGCTGATGTACTATTTACAACATACATACAGGTGTCATCTATGCAGATCTTATACTTCCCCTTTAAGAATCCTACAAATGCAGACTGACCAATGGGTACATTCAGCTGACCCCAAAGTCAGGGTGAACCTCAAGTTCCAGCATGCCCACCAGTGACAGGCCATGCTGCAGACAAACACACTAGGCCCTAAGTCCAGCCTGGGTGTAGAACGGTGGACTACGCCCGGTGGGGTACAGGGAATCGGGAACCACTCACGCCGCTGCAGCTCCTCCTTCTCCCGGTACCGCTCATAGCGCTCAGCGAACTGCCGATTAATCTTCAGCTCTGCTTCAGCCATGCTTGCTCCGGGACCGGAAGCTCGGTAAAATGCACGACACGCCCCCCCCAGAGGTCATGCGTTCCAGGAAAAGATTGTCCGCAAATCAGCGTCAGGCTCATGCGTTCCAGCCAGCTCTGAGCCAATCATCTCTGAGATAGGTGTTGTTTCCTGTAGCCCTTTAAACTCTGTAATTGTGGCACTTGATTTTTTTTTTTTTTAGCTTTATTCATCATCGTCATTGAGATCAGATCTGGAGCATGTGCTATGTTTTGGCTAGCAAAATATTGCATAGGTGTAAGATTTTTTATGGTGGCGATAAAATCGGTGGATTAATGCCCGATTCAGCAAAATGACAAAAATGAGTAACAGATAGTGACAATTTCATCCCAAGTGTATTAGTTGTGGCTAGGGTTGCCACATCATCCCTTTAATCCAGGACACGTATGAATTACACAGGTTGTTCTGAGGCTAATTTAATGCAGAAAAGGCACCAAGTGAGTTTAATTACCACCTTAATTGGCCACAGAACCTGTATAATGAATACGTGTCCTGGATTAAAAGGGATGATGTGGCAACCCTACTTGTGGCAGGGGGAAAAAATGATTGTACAGGGCCAATCGATGGCAATTGCGCACCCGTGTAAATTACTTGGGATCGATCTTCATGTAACCACCATTTTTTGACATTCTACATGGCACAAATATCTGTGCCATGAGGTCAGGTCAGGCCAGTCAAGTTTCTCCACTCCAAACTCCCTCATCCATGTCTTTATGGACCTTGCTTTGTGCACTGATGCACAGTCATGTTGGACCAGGAAGGGGCCATCCCCAAACTGTTCCCACAAAGTTGGGAGCATGAAATTGTCCAAAATATCTTGGTATGTTTTCACCAAGCCAACCCCTGAAAAACAACCCCACTCCGTAATCCCCCCTCAACCAAAAGGTTTGGACCAGTGCACAAAGCAAGGTCCATAAAGACATGGATGAGTGAGTTTGGGGTGGAGGAGCTTGACTGGTCTGCACAGAGTCCTGACCTCAACCCCATAGAACACCTTTGGGATTAATTAGAGAGCAGGCTGTGAGCCAGGCCTTCTCGCCCACATCAGTGCCTGACCAAATGCGCTTCTGGAAGAATGGTCAAATATTCCCATAGACACTCCTAGACATTGTGGACAGCCTTCCCAGAAGAGTGGAAGCTGTTATACCTGCAAATGGTGGGCCAACTCAATATTGAACCCAACGGACTAAGACTGGGATGCCATTAAAGTTCATGTGTGTGTAAAAGGCAGGTGTCCATACAGTTGTATGCAAAAGTTTAGGAACACCTGACAATTTCCATGATTGTCATTTATAAATATTTGGGTGTTTGGATCAGCAATTTCATTTTTATCTATCAAATAACTGAAGGACACAGTCATATTTCAGCAGTGAAATGAAGTTTATTGGATTAACAGAAAATGCACAATATGCATCAAAACGAAATTAAACAAGTGCATAAATTTTGGCACCCAAACGGAAAAATCACATCAATATTTAGTAGAGCCCCCTTTAGCAGAAATAACAGCCTCTAGATGCTTCCTATAGCCCGTAATGAGTGTTTGGATTCTGGATGAATGTATTTTGGACCATTCTTCCTTACAAAACATCTCCAGTTCAGTTAGGTTTGATGGTTGCCGAGCATGGACAGCCCGCTTCAAATCACCCCACAGATGTTCAGTGATATTCAGGTCTGGGGACTGGGATGGCCATTCCAGAACATTGTACTTCTTCCTCTGCATAAATGCCCAAGTAGATTTTGAGCAGTGTTTTGGGTCGTTGTCTTGTTGAAATATCCAAGCCCCGCCGTAACTTCAACTTTGTGACTGATTCCTCAACATTATTCTCAAGAATCTGCTGATATTGAGTGGAATCCATGGGACCCTAAACTTTAACCAGATTCCCAGTACCGGCACTGGCCACACAGCCCCACAGCATGATGGAACCTCCACCAAATTTTACTGTGGGTAGCAAGTGTTTTTCTTGGAACGCTGTGTTCTTTTCCCACCATGCATAACGCCCCTTGTTATGACCAAATAACTCAATCTTTGTTTCATCAGTCCACAGCACCTTATTCCAAAATGAAGCTGGCTTCTCCAAATGTGCGTTTGCATACCTCAAGCGACTCCGTTTGTGGCGTGTGTGCAGAAAAGGCTTCTTTCCCATCGCTCTCCCATACAGCTTCTCCCTGTGCAAAGTGCGCTGAATTGTTGAATGATGCACAGCGACACCATCTGCAGCAAGTTGATGTTGTAGGTCTTTGGAGGTGGTCCGTGGGCTGTTTTTGACCGTTCTCACCATCCTTCGCCTTTGTTTCTCCAATATTTTATGTGGCTGCCACTTCTCTCCTTAACAAGAACTGTGCCTGTGGTCTTCCATTTCCTCACTATGTTCCTCACAGTGGACACTGAGTGCTTATAACTCTGCGATAACTTTTTGTAGCCTTCCCCTAAACCACAATGTAGAACAATCTTTGTTTTCAGGTCATTTGAGAGTTGTTTTGAGGCCCCCATGTTGCCACTCTTCAGAGGAGAGTCAAAGAGAACAACAACTTGCAATTGGCCACCTTAAATACCTTTTCTCATGATTGGATGCAGAGAGAGAGAGAGAATATATATATTCACATTTCCCCAAGCTTTTGCAAGAAAAGGGTCACATAACTGGGCAGTTCCAAAGCAGTCCCAAAAAACCTCTAGCTCTGGCACACCAGACATCTCAAAGGTCTCTGGGGCCACCTCTGATTCACCCACAAATACTGAATAAACTAATTTAACCATTAAATTAAATTAAATTAGATAAAAATTTAAAAAAAAAACGATTTAAATAAAAAAAATCTGATTTAGATTTCAAAAAATCAGATTTCTTTGATTTTTTTTTTTTTAAAAATCATTGATTTTTATCCACCCTGAAATAAAGAAAAATAAAAGAATAAAATAGAAACAATATAGCCATCTTCCTAAATTCAAATTTTGAATAGAATAGAATAAAACAGAAAAATTATAGCCATCTTCCAAAATTCAAATTTTGAATAGAATAAAACAGAAAAATTATAGCCATCTTCCAAAATTCAAATTTTGAATAGATTGGACAGAATATAGCTGTCTTCCAAAATTTGAATTTCAAATAGAATAAAATAAAAAGAATATGGCCCACTTCCAAATTCAAATTTCAAATAGATTGGAAAACAACTAATATATGAAATGAATCCTGAAAATGAATCATTCTAGCATAATGAATATGAGGAAACAAAATTATTAACTTAAGAATCTGAAACTAAAAAAATTTCCATTCTGCATTCTACTGCCTAGCATTACTTAGACCAGGCCTGCTCTACTGCAATACCCTCAAAAGTACGTAAGAAGACCTCCAAATCATCTTTGTAGGCCATCCTTTGTAGATGGTGGCTTTTTGTGTCTGAAATGGTCTTACCATGACAAACACTTGCAATCCAGGCTAGCAAATGCCACAGCAATTCGGGTAAGGCCTGTTGATCTCTCTCTGCTGCCTGGGCCCAAGCTAGCAGTTACTTGAGCAGGGGCGTTGCTAGGTGGGAAACAGCCCAGGGGTTGCAGCCCAAAGAAATGCGGCATGCAAAGCGTGGCTCTGTGAAAAACGGGTGTGGCTTAAACGAAATAGGGGCGTGGCTAAAAGGGTTTGTGGTTCGAGTCTGAGATGAATGAGGAATGGAGGGAGAAAGAAAGAATGATTGAAATGGGGAGGGAAGGAGAGAGAAGAAAAGAAAGAGGGACAGCAAGCCCAGATCCTACACCACAATAGCAATATGTCTATTCCAGAAAGTATCAGCAGATAAAGATACTCCAAACACCTGGTGTTAGCGCTTCAATCATTCCGGCACCATGGTTGTTATGGTGTCAGGATGATTGAAGCACATTATTTCTTATATTACATTGTAATATAAAATGAAATCATTTAACTCACCATAATGCAGAATCAGTGGGAGCCCTGAGTGTGCTTGCCACGTTGCCTGCCACCAGATGCCATCAGGGTGTCCCCAGCAATGTGCCTCCTTACATCTGGTTGTCCCCAGCGTGCCTCCTTACATCAGGGTGTCCCCAGCGTGCCGCCTTACATCAGGGTGTCCCCAGTGTGCCTCCTTACATCAGGGTGTCCCCAGCATGCCTCCTTACATCAGTTGTCCCCAGTGTGCCGCCTTACATCCGTAACAGATAGTAACTAGTAGTGTCCTTTAATGGACACCACACGTCCCGCGCTAGCGTGGGATTGGCCAAGTGTGACGTCCATCATAGCCGCCCAGCGCCCGCCCTGCAGTGTCACTACCGAGTACACCTTTTGGTTGCAGCGGCGGTGCCCTGTAATGGACGTCACATGTCCCGCGCTACGGGATTGGACCAGTGTGCTGATGTCACGGTCCTGGTGGTAGAGTCTGGCTTATGCAGGGAACAATCGCTCTTGCGCACCCGATTCAGGGACCCCTGGTAGAGTAGACAGGAAGTCCCGGAGTGCTGGATGGCATGAGGGCTGGATGGTCACTGGTGGTGGTGTGAAGCTCCAGGTGGTCTTGCATGTCAGAGGGGTGGTCGTGCAGGCTGGGTTGGCAACTGGCAGGCTGTGCGGTACAAGGGATCAGGCAAGAGGGTGGTCAAAGTCCAAGCAAAGTTTGTTAACAGACTGGCAGCAGAAGTACAGAAGGGTCAGACAATCGGATGGTTGTGGATAGACGGGGTCAGTGCAGGCAGATAATCAGCAGGTCAGATCAGGAAACAGGTGATGAACACAGGAACAGGTTACAGGAACAGAGCTGGGGCTCACAGGTACTCAAACGCTGTAAAACGGACAGCACCTGCTGACAGGTGCAGGGGGATTAAATAGGCACCGTTTGGCGTTGTTTCCGGCGCGGACGCGCACAGGGGTGCGCGAACGCGCATAGGTGCGCACACAAGCACAGAAGGTCCAGGAAATGGCCAATCTTCTTCTAACAGCTGACTTCCATCATAGGCGCCGCCATGTCAGCTTCTTTTTTGTATGGCGGCTCGGGGCTTGGGGCTAGTAATAGAATTAGACTGCCCTGAGCCCTGGGGCTTTTCGGGGGCACTCTCAGGGCTGTAGCCCCATCAGCCCCAGGCTCCCGACGCCTCTGTACTTGAGCGTTGTGTTCTCAAGCTGGGCAGCCAACAGTATATTGATTTCTTGTTGATGGGCAGCCCACAGACTATTATTGTTTTGCTGGTGCGCCAGGCTCTTTTGAAAAGTCTGTTGCTGCACTGCATTACTTTATCAAGTCCTCCATAATGCATATTCAAAATTGTACACCAAAGTGTACTGTGCCTTTAAATTGTATAGACACAGCTTGCTGTCAGCAAGGTCACAGACTTTCTTGTGTCTATTGTCCTCAGATATCCTCAGCGGGTTTACAGATTCAGCAGAACATCACACTGTCCCTTTAAATTACTGCTGACACAAACTTTTAACACTTCTTATCTCAGTGCAACATTGGGTACATACAGTACCCTGCAAACCTTTCAGCGAGGATCAGTAGAGCGATTTACCACATTCAAGCACCATCTGTGTTTTTCAGCTTCAAGCGAAGAGCTCGCAGAAAGGTTATCCAAATGCCAAAGTGTTTAAGGGCTACCTACCTGCCCACCTTCATTCATCAGCAATGCAGAAAAAAAAAACAGGACCAAAACAAGGAAGTTCCCTCGCAGGGGTAAAAACCACAAACCAGAATTCCAACAAATGTTATTTAGCCTCCTGGTTAGTAGTTACACCATACTGCTCAGACCTGCAGCCATGTCCCATCACAGCTCGCATTCATCTTTTTTCCAACAACATTGATCAAACCGGGGAAAAGACAAATTATATGTTTACTGCTACAGACCTCTCACTGCCGCAGTTACAGCAGAGTTCCACCCAAAAGTGGAAACTTCCGCTTTAAGTGACGGTGACCCCCTGAAATGCCACAATTGGCGTGTCATTTTTTTTTAGGGGGGCGGCGGATACCTGTTTTTTTCCAGTTATCCAGCTCCCACTTCTTCTCCTGGCACCGCGGAGCCGGAAGGAAGTTCACCTGTCCCCCCCCCCTTCCCGGTGATCTTCTGGGACACGTCACGGGTCCTAGAAGATACTCCGGCCATACACAGCGCGCGCTCGGCTTTGAAGCTGAAGCCGGGCGCCCACACTTGCTATGCCGGCACCACACAGAGGAGGGGGAGAGGCGGCCGCATCGCTGGAGCATGGGACAGGTGGGTGTCTGATTATTAAAAGTCAGCAGCTACACTTTTTGTAGCTGCTGACTTTTAAAAGAGTGGAACTCTGCTTTAAAGCGGTAGTAAGCCACAGCATTTAAAAGAAAAAATCCTCTGCACGGCAATGGCACATTATGAAATACTTACCTTGGAGTGAAGTACTCCAGCGGTGCACTGTTACCACTGACAGGGCTTCTAAATTGCCCAGGTCTTCCTTCCGGGTTTGCGGGCTCTGGCTGTATGAGTGACTAGGCCCGCGATGACGCAACTCTCACACATGAGCGCGGGATAGGGTTGTCACCTCATCTCTTTAAACCTGAACACGTATGAATTACACAGGTTCTGTGGCTGATTTAGGTGGTAATTAAACTCACTTGGTGCCTTATCTGCATTAAATTAGCCTCAGAACCTGTGTAATTCATATGTGTTCGGGTTTAAAGAGATGAGAAGGCAACCCTAGCGCGGGAGCCCTCGTTCCGTCACAGAGCTTTGAAGGTCTGGCATGGTATGCCACACCTTCAGAGGGCAGTGTGAATATCTCCTAAACACAAGTTTAGAGATATTCACTGTACCTACAGGTAAACCTTATTATAAGCTTACCTGTAGGTACAAGTTCACAGAATGAGTTTACTACTGCTTTAAGAACCTCGGTCAAGATTTTATTGCTGTGTCTTGCAGGGGAGATTTCTTCACTTCCTGTGTGGTCAATAAGATAGGCGCTGAGGGGATATTTCCCAAAAAGATCATGAAGATATCTCCATCACACACCACACTGGAATTTACCCAGACATGGAAAAAGAACAGAACTATGTATATGGAACAAACAAATTAAACCGTGCTACCACATGATTATGAATTAATTAATTAATAAAAGCGGTTGTCAACTCGTGACAACCACTTTCACCTACAGGTAAGCCTAGAATAAGGCTTACCTGTAGGTGCCCTGCATATCTCCCAAACCTGCACGGTACAGGAGATATGCAGTGTATTAGCTATGCCGACGTCATTTTGGTACATGCGCAGTGAAGAAACGGCCTCCGTGCCATTTCTTCACTGAGATCGTGCTGTGACTGGCGGCTCCCGTGCGCATGCACGGGAGTGACGTCACACGACTCCGGCCAGTCACAGAGCCGGAGATTGCGGCCCCGGAAGGAAGAGGGGCAGATGGACGTGGCCTGCACGGGGGATAGCGCTGGAAGTCGCAGGCTTCATTTGCAGGTAAGTGGCACACAATGGGCTACTATGCAATACATAGTAGCCCATTATGCATCTACTTTACAGGGGAATGTAGAGGAAGTAAAACCAATCTGGGTTTACTTCCGCTTTAATTAATTAAAAGATAATAAAATACATAAAGTGCAAAAAGTGTCACAAATCAGTGCAAAATTCAATGACTTATTCCAATCTAGGTAACATTTCACAATAGTGTTAAAAATAGTGCAAAACATGCAAGTAGAAATATTGCAAAATAAGACAAAGTGCATATATTAACAACCGGCCATTATGGCTTGGATGTCAAAGCAAATCAAAAAGTGAAAATGGTATGAGTTCAATAGGTCCCATAGTTGATTACCAAATAAAAGTGCTGAATCACTTTGATGTAAAACGATTCCAACAAGACAAATTCCCTCACCAGGCACCCAGTGGCACACCCTACTCACCAGAGCCAATTGACTCCCATTACAAGGTGCTTGTCACTGTCGTTTGTCTGTATGTACCAGTTGTCTCCTCCAGCAGGGGCAGAGATGAGCGGCAACCAGACAGCAGGCCTCACAATGTAGAAGGTTAGGTGGAAAGAAAGAGGGGGGGGCTGGTATGGTGAAGTGCGTTAAGTTTATTTTGTCAAAAAGACATTAAAAAGCTTACAAGACAGCAATGTATTCAGGGGACGCCGTGGATGCGGTCCACCTGCGTTGCAAGGAGCAGAAATAGCATGCTGAGACTTCCGATCACCCGACGCTGCGTTTCGTCGGCTTAACTTGCTGACGTCATCAGGGGGTCATGACCCCTGGCTTCCCCTGCATACATTGCTGTCTTGTAAGCTGTTTAATGTTTTATTGACAGAATAAACAAACGTACTTCACCATACCAGCGCCCCCTCTTTCTTTCCACCTAACCTTCTACATTGTGAGGCTTGCTGTCTGGTTGCCGCTCATCTCTGCCCCTGCTGGAGGAAACAACTGGCAAGGGTCTCTTCATTAGGCAGTGACATTTTTGTCTGATAAAGGGATCCCTGGTGGTTCTTAAATGTTTTACTTTGTTATTTGACATGCTGAACACACCCAAATAAAGTGCTTTTATTGCAAAAATATTGCGATGTGCTGGCAACATATTTTCTTCCATCTCCGAAATAGAGACTCCTATAACAATAAAACCAGACACAGGTTCTAATCCTAACTCATGCTTGACAACAGATCAAAAAGAACGAAGGAGAAGACGCCTTTTGATTTTGCAGTCAGGAGGTCATTACAAACTTTGGTGTAAATTGTTCTTTTAGCCCACGTTCACGTTGGGCTCATTTGACATGGCAATGGCAATGGCACCGTCCAAAACATGAACCCGCACAGATGTCTATCAAATTTCCCCCGAACTCGGACTGAAATGCCAGTTTGAAATTGTGTGAGTTCCGCTGAACGCACAATTTCAAACCCGCTGTCAGGTTTGGATCCTGAGCCAATTGCACACTCAGAACCACTGGACTAAAGCATGCATTTTTGAAGGCTGTGGCTCGACCTGTGCCATAAACTAGCCATTCTAGATGCAGAGTTAGCTCTGCCTTCTATCCCTAGGAAAAACTTTTGCCTGGACTTGTGATGGAGTGATAATGTGAAATTTTGAAATGAAAAACTAGAGTACACAGCCAAATTGATGTAATACAAAATATGTTTGGGATGGGACTTTGTATATACCCCCAGAAGTAATAACACCTTATTTTATTGGCAAATCAAATTATTTTTGTATATGAAAAAGATATAAAAACACTTAAAGCGTTTGTTACCCTATAAAAAAAAAAAAAAAATGGATCCTGTTCCTTTAAAGCAGTGGTTCTCAACTCCTGTCCTTGGGACCCACTAACAGGCCAGGTTTTCAGGATAACTGAAATACATCACAGGTGATATCATTTGCTGCTCAGTCATTGCAGTATTCTAGTCTGCATCTTCCCAAGGTAATACTTAAAATCTGGCCTGTTGGTAGGTTCTGAGGACAGGAGTTGAAAACCACTGCTAACTCCCTGGCAGTATGATTCTTTCAGATTTTTGGTGCTGAAAGCGGTACATACATTTTGCATGGAAATTTGGCGTTTTATATTGTAGGCCTATAATTCTTAGGAATAACTAGTAGACATCCTGGGTATGATAAAGTTTGAAACAAGAAATCATAAATTATAATATAATAAATAACTATAAATTATCAAAAATAATAATATAAAAGTAATAAAATGTATTCAATAATGTAATAAAATCAAAAACACTGAAATTTGCTCATTTGGAGAATTGTCGCTGTCGTCACTTTCAGTGTCTGATGATAAATCTCCCCAAAAATCAGTATCACTCAATTCTGCAAATGATTCTTATTTACTATCGCTGTTTTCTAGATGATCAAAAACCACTTTTGACGTAAAGGGACGCTTTTTGGTTGCCATGGACATTCTCAAGTTTCCAAGCAGGAAGAATGGCATATATAATATAAAAGTACATGCAGGGCACTGGGCAAACCACTAGGGACAAAGGGGATGTGAAATGATTTCATACAGTAATGTAATCTTATAGATTACAGTGTACTGTATGTTTACTGTGTGTTTCACTTTTTGACGCGACGCTCGCAGGGAACGGAGCCCGGCACACAGAGGCATCGGGCAGAAGACACAGCCCGCAGACACGGCGGGACACATCGCTGGATCCAGGGGACAAGGTAAGTAACCCAGCCGTGGATCCAGCAATGCGATCCCGAGTGTGGCTCGGGGTTACCGCTCTTGGTACTGAAAATTCACCCTGAGCCACACTCAGGAATACCGCCAGGGAGGTTAAAGCATGAATAATAGCACAGTGCTTGTGCTGTGTAATTTGGCCCTCTGTATCACCTGAAGTACCTGGCTGATCCTGCCTGGTTCTGTGCCCCCCCCCCCCCCCGTAAACTGACCACGGTTTTTCAAGGCTTCTGAGCCCTGACACGTGGTTAGTTTACGTACCTCCGTCATCCGCAGCTCTCCTGTCTCTCCTTTGTCCTCTCCTCCCCCCTCCCTCCTTGCCTGTCAGCTTGTGTGTCAGAGCCCACTCCCCTCCCCTGCTGCTGAAGTTACATAAAACATTTTATACCATCCTCTGTGTTTAATAATCCTGTGTGCCTGTGTCTGTGCCTTATAAAAATAAGCCTTTCTTTACGTTTTCAGAGCACCGCTCACGTGACTGGCTGCCTCTGTCCTCCTTCCCTCCCCACTGATGTCAGCGGGGGGGGGGGGTTCTCAGCCCCTCCTGCTGCAGCTGTCAGACAGGGAGAGCAGGGAGGCCGTCGGTCACGTGATCGCCGAGCAGCGCTCTGAAAACAGGTAACGAGCGGCTTATTTTTATAACACACAGAAACGGGCACACAGGATTACTAAACAGTAATATAGGGGCTTAACAACCACTTTAATCATTTCATATCTCACACTATTACCTCAAAAAAGTGTTAGCATCCACGTGAGGCCAGGAAGTAGTGCTGTTTTCCCAAATGTGGGATCTGGAGCTGCCCGTGGCGAGGAGTAAAGAGTACCCCCTTTTCTCTTACGTTCACTGACAGGCGCAGCCTTCATTGACAAGTGGGGTTATATGCACATCCTACCAGGAGTTGACTAGGCAAATAGAAAGAAAGCAAGCTGACCCCTCCCAGGGGGCCGTCCTCTCTCTCCCATATAACCCCCCTGCTCTGCATAGCATATCAGTTTTATTATGCCTAGTGCAAGGAGTTAGACCTGGCTCCCTTATGGGACCTGCGGTTCACCTTTTTTTGCTAACGCTTTTTTATTTTTCTCAAGCTATCTGATGAAGACTGCTATCAAGAAGCCAGCTGGGGCATAGAGGATATCTAGAATCCTGCACTTTCCCCAGCGTGGCTGACCGATACGAGCTAGCTTTAGCCTTGGCGGGGCCCGCCGCATCGTGCCCGTTCCGTGCGGGTGGCCAGTGGGTGACCCCCACTTGCGGCCAGTGACCGGACCTTGTTCCCGTCCAGGGGCCTGTGGCCTGCAGCATCCCTCTCCGGCAGTGGGAGGAAGGTCTGCAACCGGGTGGCTTTGAGCCGGCCGGTGGAGGGTGTTTTGCTAGGGCTAGAGCTCCCCTGGTTGTTTTTCACCCCCCCTTTACCCCCCTCCCCGCACCCCGCGTTTCCGAACCGCCATGCGGCGATCCACCGCTATTTTGCGGCGGATGGCCGCCATTTTGCCGTAGCCGCAGGCATTTTCTTGGGGTTTTCCCTCTAGTGTTGAACGGCGGCCATTTTGCCGTAGTCGCGGCCTGTACTGCAGGCTTGGCCTCTTATGACCGCTCGGCAGCCATATTGGATGTGCCCGGGAAGAATATCGTGCTGCTAGCCGATGCTTCCTCTTTCACCCTGGGACAGCGTGGATGGCACAGGCGGCGCAGGCTCTATGACTGGCAGTCTCTGAGCACTCCTACTGGGACGCAGCACTTTGTGAGGCATCAAACAGCAAGTATAGCTGGGCTCTCCCTGGGGTGCTGGTAGCAGTGGGTGCAGTCCTCCTGGGGTTTCCCTGGTTGATCTGTGGGGCGGCAGTGGGGCTGCATTGTGGGGGTGTCAGGGTGTTTTTTCTGCCTGTCAGGTCCGGTGGCACAATGGCGGATGACCTGCGGTTTCCTTCTGAGGAGGAGTCAGCGGCAGCGCAACCTACGCTAGGGTCACTGGTGTCTCTGGACCGGCTGAAAGCAGTATTTGGGGAATTTCTTCCCCGGGCGGTGCCGAGCTGTGGTAAGGGGGCCCCTAAAAAGCGTCCGCCTCCCCCTTTTTTCATCGGGGGAAGAGTCTGAACCGGAAGTGGCCTCGGGGGTCACAGGGACCCCCGAGCTGGAGCTCTCGGACGGCAAGGAAGACCAGGGGGCCTCGGTTGCGCGCGAGAAGGCGCTGGTGGCCGCACTGATTGCTGATATCCATGCATCTTTGCGACTGGACCAAGCAGGGGAGTCGCAGGACACCACATTCGTTTGCGGGTCTGTTAGGCCACCCAGGTCCCCTAAGGCTTATCCTTATGATCAATTTTTTGACCATCTGGTCTATCAGGAATGGCAGCATCCGCAGATTTCCTTTGCCTTGCCCAAACGCTTCGCTATACATTATCCATTTGAGGATAGCTTTGTGAAGAAGTGGGCATCCCCTGCAGGTTGGCAGGGTCAGCCATGAGGCTGGCCTTGGCGTCAGCCATGGCGGCGCAATCTCTTTCTGAGTGTGCGCTTGAGCTGCAGGATGTTTTGGGCTGCGGAAGGTCGCTTGAGGCGTCGCAGAGAGCAGACCATTTGTTTCAGGGTCTTCGGTACCTGTGTGACGCAGCTCTGGTCCTGCTTTCCATGTTGTATAAAATGTCTGTTTTCGGAGTCATTATCAGATGGGTACTCTGGTTATGCTCCTGGTCGGGTGACCATGCGTCTAAGAAGGGCCTTACAGATCTCCCCTCAGGGGGGTCGGCTCTTTGGGGGGCAGTTGGATGAAATCATTAAGGATTTCACTGGAGGGAAGAGTATTTTTCTTCCAGAGCCCAGGCGGCGGAAGTTCCGCCGCAAGCAGGGTCCTACTTCTTCGGGTCGGAAGAGGTTTTTTCGTGCCCCCGGTGCAGCGGGCAAAGGGTCGAGGCCCGGCAAGTCTGCCACGGGGGCCGGTAAATGGCCCTGGCAACGCAAGAGTGAAAGGGCTGAGGATAAGTCCTCCTCCGCATGATGGGTTGCCCCCACCTGATTCTCGAGCGGGGGGCCGACTTCTGGGGTTCGCAGACAGGTGGACTGCCCGCATTTCCGATGGGTGCAGGAAGTGGTGTCCTCCGGGTCCTGGATAGAGTTCAGCACTCTACCCCCAGACAGGTTCTTCCCATCGAACTTGAGACTCCCTCAGGGGCGTCGAGAGGCTCTCTTAGGGGCTGTTCAGGCGCTCTCCGCACAAGGGGTAACTCTGCCGGTATCAACGCTGGAAAGATTCTGCGGCTTCTAATCCAACCTGCTTGTGGTACCCAAAAATGGGGGGGTCAGGCCAGTTCTGGACCTAAAAGCGCTAAATCACTTTGTGAGGGCGCGAGAGTTCAGAATGGAGTCTGTCCGCTCAGTCGTGGCTGCCCTACGCCAAGGGGACTTCATGGCGTTTCTGGATATGAGGGACACGTACCTCCACGTTCCCATTTGTCTCCGGCACCAGCGCTTCCTGCGCTTTGCGGTGGGAGATCTGAATTACCAATTTGTGGCACTTCCTTTCGGCCTGGCCTCGGCTCCTCGGGTGTTCACCAAACTGGTGGCTCCGGTGATGGCGCTATGGAGGCAGAAAGGCATTACGGTGGTAGCATGCCTCGACGACCTGCTTCTGAGAGCGGAGTCTGCTTCGGCTCTGGAGGAGACGTGGCTATTACCATGGCCTCGTTGAAAGACTTTGGCTGGCTGATCAATCTGCAGAAGTCGACATTGGCCCCGTCCTGTCACCTGGAATTCCTGGGTCTGATTCTGGACACAGAGCAGGCGAAGGTATTCTTGCCTCCGGCCAAGTTGCTGACACTGCAAGCAGCGCTGCGAGCTCTGCTGGCACGCCGGTGGTCCTCCTTACAATTTTGTATGCAGGTTTTGGGGCTCATGGTCTCAGCCTTCGAGGCGGTACCTTGCGCCCAAAGTCACACTCGGCTCCTTCAGCGAGCGATTCTGTCATGGTGGGACAGGTCTCCGGGCTCACACTGAAACCCGCGTTCCATGGCGGAGCTTCCGACTCTGGTACTCGGGGTTTTGGACGTATGTTTTAACATTCCTCCTGGTGGCCGCACGGTCGTCTCGAGCGTCGCGACGAACGTCACAGTCGTTGAACCGGCCTCCGTTCTTATGGAAGCGGACGAGACACAGGTCTTAGTCTGGGTCCTTAAGGTCCACTGTCCTGCCCCGGTTACAGCTGAAGACGTCTAACTAGTCGGTCGGTTTCAGAAAGTTGCTCCGGTACCATTATCGGTGCAGAGGAGGTCTCGGCTTCGTCTGAGGCGAGAGTCTTCGTCCAGCAGCTCCGTACGATGG
>BLSH010401107.1:570572-585109 GCA_018402905.1 Glandirana rugosa | reverse complement strand
GGAAGGGGACCAATATGGGGGATTTCGCCCCGGGCCACCCGCACGGAACGGGTAAGATGCGGCGGGTCCCTGTGTTGGGGCCGGCTTCGCATCATGTTGGCCAGGTCGGGGAAAGTACAGAGCACGAAGACTCTCGATGCCCCGACCGGCTTCTTGATAGCAGATCATCTTGATTGCAGAAAAAGAAAAAAGAAAAGAAAAAAGAAAAAATGGTCACAATAGGACCGCAGTTCCCATAGGGAAGCCAGGTCAACTCCTTGCAAACTAGGCATTGAAACTGGAGAGCTCCTCTGTGAGGGGGGGGGTTTTAATGTAGGAAAGGAGGACGGCCCCCAGGGGAGGGGCCAGCTGAATTCTTTCCCTGCCTAGTTAACTCCTGGTAAGACGAACATAAAACCCCACAAAGTCATGAAGAGCTGCGTCTGTCAGTGAACGTAGGAGAAAAAAAGGTAATTGTTCTTTTTTTATAGGTATACACACAAATGTTTTGTCTTTTTATTATTTTAAACTGAATAGGTTGTTTTACAAGGTGAGGGTTTACATATATTTTAACCACCTCCAGCCCGCCGTATAGACAAATGAGGGTGGGCAGGGTGCTCCCTTGTTTTGGGACGACATCCTATGACGTCGCCCCAGTCTCGATGCTCAGCGAGGTGATCACAGGCGCGCTGTGTCTCCGGGACACTGCGCAACCCCGATCTTGGTAAAGAGCCAATGATGAGGCTCTTTACCCATGTGATCAGCTGTGTCCAATCACAGCTTACCACATGTAAACAAGGAAATGCTGGTTATTGGCTCTTCTCCCCTCACACTGAATTAGGAGAGGAGAGCCGGTCAGTGGCATCTCCACACAAGGGAGACTGTACAGATAATCAGGGCACTGATCATCAGTGCAGCCCCAACAGTGCCCAGCAGTGATGCCAGTCAGTGCTGCATTTAATGGCGCTAATCGGTGCTGCATATTAGTGCCTTATAATTGCAGCCTCAGCAGCGCACATCAGTGAAGGAGAAAAATTATTTATTTACAAAGTAAACTAAGAAAATTTTTTTTTTCTTTTTTAGCAAAAAATAAAAACACCCAGCGCTGATTAAATACCACCAAAAGAAAAAGCTATTTGTGTGAAAAAAATGATAAAGATTTAATTTGGGTACAGCGTTGCATGACCGCGCAATTGTCATTCAAAGTGTGACAGCACTGAAAGCTGAAAACTGGCCTGGGCAGGAAGGGGGTGAAAGTGCTCAGTATTGAAGTGGTTAATAAGTAACTATTGCTTTTAATCTGCCACTTTGATGAACTGCATATTGTGAGGTACGGTCTATCCTTTCATAGACGGATTATCCTATTGAAGTAGGCTGGATTATAATACAATCAATGGGCCCTTTATTGCTAGGAAACTTTCTAGCTTCTGGCATTTAGTGGAAATCGCTCATGTAATAAAACTCTAAATATACACAAGGTATGATGTACAACTCTTTATTTAATGCTATGTTTTGTACATGTACAATAAAAAGATTATGCACATCTTGGGGGGAAATCTGATGTATATCAGGGCATGTAAAAACTACCGCACAAAGTGTGGTGTAATGTACAGAGTTTTCGCAGCTGTGCAGTCTGAATAGTCACAGCTGTGCTGTACAAACATTTCTTGTGATGTATGGCTTCATTGTACACTCCCAGAAATGCGTTATAATCACCAGCAAACAACTGGCTGAAAGAGCTTCCCACACCATAGCAAAACAATCAATAGTCTACATTTCCATTGCCACTCACCCCACATTTCACAAAATACATCTGTAATTACTCACTCTTTTCTTTTTTAATTCATTTTATTTTCAGAGCTAGCAATATTAACATTCACAATAAAAACACAAATTAAATTCACCACTTTTTAGGTTAAAACACCAAAACAGCTCAAGAAAACAATCCAATCCACAAAATATTAAATAGTTAAAAAACAGCAAATCACATTAACAATTCCTTCAAGTTTAATAAATAGAATTCATTTTTTTAATTTAAAATGGCTCTACAGAAAGATCATATTAATTCATTTTTTTAAAGGTTAAACAATATATATATATATATAAAAAGACATTAAATAGTTTGCCATAGACACTCTCATGAATTAAGCATAAGCTTTAAAAGATCGGCTGTACACCTTCTATAGTGGTGGGAGAAAAGAATATAAAGGAATTTGAAATAAAATAAATTAAAAAGCATGCACATTTCATTTGCAGAACATGTGTATATTCTGCAAGCTGAACAAATGTTCATATAAATACAGCTTATGACACCAGGAGGAACAAAGTACCTTATGAAGCCACTAAATACCTATAGTTTAATTCATAAACTATTTAAAAAGTTTTAAAAGCCCTCCTGATGTATATGTAACAGTTCCAGATTACCAGTCCTGAATATATTTAAAAGTAGATCTGAAAGGGAAACACCCCACTCCAGATCTACAGTGGAACAATAAAAAATGCTTCCATTCCCACCTTGGTTTGTATAAAAAAAACACACACACACACACACACACACACACACACCTTGGAAAAGAACTGTTACTTTGGGATCCCACAACAGCCAATCACATGATCTCTACAAAAGGGAGAACCGGATTTCACACTGGCAGATCCTCAGTGGAAATCACATGACCAAGTGCCTAGGCCAGCGATGGCATACCTTGGCACCCTGGATGTTTTGGAACTACATTTCCCATGATGCTCATGCACTCTGCAGTGTAGTTGAGCATCATAGGAAATGTAGTTCAAAAATATCTCGGGTGCCAATGTTCGCCATCACTGGCCTAGGCATTCCTTTTTATGGCTTGCTGCTGTGAGGCCTGAAGTAGCAACTTCTTCAGGACAGGTACGTGTTTTAAGATTTCCTTTAGCATATTTGAACTTAGAACCAGGGTGGTGGTCAGGAAAGCAAGGTTGTGAAATTTCACTTCAAAGGAATCGGTCAGTACTGAAGTTGCCACTGACGACTAATGTTTAAAGGGGCACGTTCCAGTGCTGTCATCCTTATCCTTTTTGCCATCTGAAGAGTCCATGACCTGGAAACCAGAACCACAGCTCCTAATTTAATTCCCATGAGGCTGAACAAAAGAATTCTAAAATGTGACTACATAAGTACAGTTTTTTGCACTACACAAATATCTCAGTTCCTGTAGCTGTGGGCGTTTTTACATCCCCATTTAAATGTGTTATAATTCCAGAAATATAAATTATTATTTTTTTTTTAGGTTTTGTGGCTATTTTAATAGATCAGTAGGGATAATGAAGCCCCTTTATGCAAAGCAGGTACTATTTTTCAAAAGCCAACTACTCACACCTGTACCAATAAAATAAAATAAAAAGTTTCAGATGGATTTGCTGGAATGTGAAATGTTCTTTTAACTACCATACTAGGCAAAAGGTGGCTTGGATCCACATTAGGCAATGTTCTTGTGGGTTACTGATCAGGAATTTAGACAAGTGTAGAGAACAAAAAAAAAAAAAAACAAAAAGAATTCTTTCATTACAATGCCACCATTATCCCCAATATTTCAGTGTAGGTAAGCTCTTTAACGTTTTCAGCATTTATTGGTATTAAAAGCTGCTTTACTCAAAATCGGCTTGTTTTGAGGGTCACCGAGCCCTTCAATTATATAAGCAAGTCATTTACAAAACTGTCTGACCGATAAGGGTTGCTTTAGCCCTTGGGTACTTGTTCACCCTATGCTAAAAAAATAAAATAGATTGCATGGAAGGATTATTGGTTTAGAATATCTAAGGATGTGAACAGCCAATGGTTTAAAAATATTTTTAAAAAAATTTTAAAAAATGCTTAAATAAAAAGCAGTGTCCAACAAAAACAGTATAAATAGAAACGCATAACTTTTTTTTCTAGTTTTGGATAGAGTGGAGAGGGATTAGCCTGTCAGGTTGTAATGCAGTCTCTGGCTCCCTTAACGAGATTCACCCTCCATTTGTTCTGTTTACAGGTATCCCTGTAAAAGTAGATCTCATATTTTGGGTTGTCATCAGGATTCCTTCTTGTCAGAGGGATTTCTTCTCACTTCCTGTTTTAGCTATGGGACAGGAAGTGAAGGGACATCTCTCAAATAGGAAACACATGGTAAAAAAACTCCCTCTTTGCTCCAAAGTTTTTTTCACACCTGTGTGTTTTAGGTGCAGCGCGCTAAAAAAATAACAAAAGTTTTTTTCCGTTTCCCCTCTCTCTTGCTTCTACCCTATCCTACTTTCCAGTCTGTATTATATCTATTTTCCCCCTTTTAGTATGTTTCCTGAATTCAAAAAATCGAAGGAAGAGAGCGATTCGACCTTCCATTCCATTCACACAATGCAAACTGTTTTTCCTTCTTGTGTCCCCCCATCGGGGCATCAAGGGATACCGATGTTAAGAAATGCTTTGTATATTTTTAACTTGAAAGTTGGAATCGAGAATACTGTGTATGCATTGTGTGATATACCAGAATCTTTTTTCTTTTTTTTTTTCTTTTTCCTCTCTGCCTTCCTTCTCTAAATAAAAATTATATTTGAAAAAAATAACAATGCTTTAATTTTTGATGCGCTTTCGTCAGAACATACATTTCAGAGGGTTTAATGGTAGCACACCTAAAACGCAACGCATCAACAATGCACAGATGTGAACCGGCCCGATCCAAATGCCTTTAATTGAACTTGAACTGGTTAGCTGGTTAAACTTCTAAAAATGGCTTGAAAGTTACTGTAGTGTGGAGTTCCTCCGGCAACATTCTCCTCTGTTAGGCTGCATTCACACCTGGGCATAGCGTTTTCAGGCAGAAATACACGCGTTTTTTACCGTAAATTTGCACAGGTCAAAAGGTCACCAATGTAAAAAATAGAAAAATGCCCAAATCAAGCTACAAAAATACCTCCAGAACTTTTTTGCGCTTCAGGTATTTTTGAGTGGAGATGTGAACGGACTCCATAGAGAATCATTGATTTTTTTCCCCCTCAAGCGTTTTATAGCTTCAGGCTTCAAGCTACAAAGCGCTCAGGTGTGCCAGAGAATTCAGAATTATTGCGGAAATGAGTAGGGGAACTTTGTAGTGCCTGAATTTTACCAAAGATTTTTTGTTTTGTTTTAATACACAGGCTTCCCCTATAGCCCTCTATCCAAAACTATATGAATAATTTTAAGTAAAGAACTAAATCAATATTGTAATCTGGCTTGTGGCAAAATACAAAACTAAGGGGTACTTTTACACTGCTGCTATGTAGCAAAAACACATATGCGTTTTTTGCAGCAGTTTTGCTGCATTTCAGATGTGTTTCTGGAGAGTTCTTTAGTTGCCTGCAACCATGAAAAATGGACGCACGACTCAAAACCACACCAATAAACAAAAATGTGCTGCGTTTTCCATTCATTTCAATGGGGAGCTGCATTTTTGGTGCAGTTTTCAAAACCACACCAAAGATACAGCATGCAGGACTTTTCAAAAACGCACCACACCCATAGCGCAGTGTTGTAAAGAGTCCCATAAGATTTAAAGGACACGTTCACCTTTTCACAAAAGTTAATAAATGCACATTTTTTTACAGGTAAACGTGCATTAAAAAAAAAAAAAAAAAAATGTGCATTTATTATTTTTTGTTGCAGAAGCCTGTAAAGCATTGCACCAGCGATCAGCAGATCACTGATGCAACGCAGGTCTCCTGTAGACCTGTCAGTGTACCGGCTTGCTCGCATCTTGTACGAGGAAGCCGATACATGCTGACAGATAGAATGAACTTCCACATTGCTCACAGCACTATGGTAGTTTATTGAAAACTGAGTGGCACGGCTGGGTGGGCAGAGCCCCACACGGCCAGGTTTTTAAAAAAATTTTGACAGCTAGCAGGTGGGGAAGATGTCACAACGGGGGCGGTGCATTCCCATGGGGGCAATGGACAGAGGGGAGTGGACAGGAGCGCCGACGGGGGACCCGAAAAGATGAGGTTCACGGCCGCTCTGTGCAATTCCATTGCACAGACCAGGCAAGAATAGACATGTTTTTTTTTTTTTTTTTAAATAACAAAGTACCTTTACAACCACTTTAAGGGACACTTGACAGGGATTCTAAGCTCTACCCACTCTATCAAAAACTTCCTGTGCACTTTCCAAGCAGTTATTTAAAAAGTACTTGCCACCATCACTTGTCTGCTGCTATTCATTTAAATATGACAGTAATCAGTGGTTTGGCGTTTTTGTAGAATGTCCTGGAAAATGCCCAGAACTGTGATGAGCCTGCTGAAATCTATGAAGTAATTTCTTAGGTCTCATACACACGGGCGTATGTTAAAAAAATAAGCAAAACGTCGGGCCCGACCTCAGGGAAAAAAATAAACAATTGCAGTTTTTTTTCGGCTTTTGCATCAGCGTTAATGAGCGTTATTGAGCGTCGGCGTCAATAGGCCTTAAAAAAAAAAAAAAAAAAAATCCTCTGCTATTTTTCAAGCTAAAAACGTTGGCGTCAAAAACGCCGGTTCACGCCGGTATGGCGTGAGTATTTTGCGGCTTCAGCGTCAAAACGTTACAGCCTCAGAACGCGCTGGCCGTGGGTTCTAGTTTCAGCTCACCAACGCCAACGTCCTCTACAGCTCAAAAATGTTGGCGTTTTTATGGGGCCATTGACTAACATGGAGAGCTGCAAAAAATGCCGGCATCAAAAAACGTCCGTGTGTATGAGGCCTTAAAGTGACCCTGTCACCACAGAATTTCAAATTATAAAAAAAAAACTAAAAAGAAAACCACCATGTTACTTAGCTTTCCAGCAGCCTGGATCTTAAAATACCATTGCAGAGGCAGTGGATTCTCCTGATGGCTAATATGTCATTACAGGACATACAAGCTGGCAGGAAGAACCAATGGAGGTGGAAAGCAATAAAGAGGCCGCATTTCAAACAATAAAATGGATTCTTGGAAGTGCACAAAAGGACTATAACTATATATGAAAAACGGAAATAAAAGTAATATTTTACATGTAAACACAAAATATTCTGCTCAGCGTTTGCAACATTTTTACATTTCCAAACTGAACCTGCCATATTAAAAAAGCAAAGTGCACAAAGGTGTTGAATTTTGAAGCAGCCTTTAGGATGCCTTGCATAGGTGCTCGAGTCACATCACAAATATGGTGTTTTGCAACGGCGCTATATACACCATAGCAATGTTTACAACTGAACATTGCAGGCAGCGTTAATATTGCCTCACCATGCAAGGCAACGCTAATGCTGCTATGTGTACATCGCCATCTGCTCCATGTTTGACAATTGTGAATGGCTTTGGTAGGCAATCAGGAAGTGGTAGAAATGCAACCCAATCGTCTACTTCAATCACCTGTGTGAAGGAAGCCTAAAGACACCTCACATGACGAATGTAGCCCACTTTTCTTTTTTGCAAAACCAAATAGAAAAAGCAGAGAAAGATTACACACAGGTGTAGATATACTAAAACTGGAGCACTCAGAATCTGGTGCAGCTGTGCATGGTAACCAATCAGCTTCGAGCTTCAGCTTGTTCAATTAAGCTTTGGCAAAAAGCTCCAGTTCAAATCACAGCCTATTGCCAGCAATGATACCGCCCAAAGCGGTGCGACACAGACTTTGTGGCGCCGCACTGATTTCCAAAAGTAGTTCCTGTACTACTTTTGGCGACTTCGGGGACTATTTCAATAGACATCTGTGCATGAACCAACAGAGGTCTTTCAAAACGACCCCGAACTTGCAATAAAATGCAGGTTTGAAAATATTTTGTGAACATACGCTAAAGCCTGGAAGCGGATTGGTTTCTATGCAGAGCTGCACCAAATTTTGCACTCTCCAGTTCTAGTAAACCTACACCATAAATGTATGTCAAGGTGGGGATATTGCTTTGTTTTGCTAAGGGCTCGTTCACACCATCTGAAGAGACATGCGGTTTTCTGTAGCAGAAAAACTGCAGATCTCTGCAAGACACACAAGAAACAATGGTTTCCCATTTGTCTTGTTCACACCAAAATGGAGGTGTGATGTCCAGTGTGGAGCTGTGCGGGATTATGCAGGATGTCTGCAGCTTCCCTCACAGCTCCACACTGGATCACAGGCAAAATGGACAGGACCGCTCTGCATGCCTCCCATGTGACAGGAAGAGGGAATGCAGAGCAGCGCTTTGTAAGCTTACAGCTCCCCTTCTCCCCCTGTGGATTCCGGCTGGGATGCTGCCACTCGGGTCAATTTCCGGTAGGGCAGAAGCGGGGAAGAGTGCAGGAGTATGCTGTGAAGGGGACACAGAGGTGGCTAACCCAATGGCACTATGTGAAGGGCAGAACAGAGCAACAGTATGTGATCAGGGGGACATATGAATGGTGTACAGTGATGGTGGGGACATGGATGGCCGACAGGGATGGTGGAGACAAAGTGTCATATAGTGATGGTGGGCACAGAATGGCGGACAGTGATGGTGGGGACAGAATGGCGGACAGTGATGGTGGGGACAGAATGGCGGACAGTGATGGTGGGGACAGAATGGCGGACAGTGATGGTGGGTTCACAATGGCGGACAGTGAT
Source organism: Glandirana rugosa (assembly GCA_018402905.1). Taxonomy (NCBI): domain Eukaryota; kingdom Metazoa; phylum Chordata; class Amphibia; order Anura; family Ranidae; genus Glandirana; species Glandirana rugosa. The sequence goes on along the minus strand of BLSH010401107.1, from coordinate 576,554 downwards.
GGTGGGTTCACAATGGCGGACAGTGATGGTGGGTTCACAATGGCGGACAGTGATGGTGGGTTCACAATGGCGGACAGTGATGGTGGGTTCACAATGGCAGATCGTGATGGTGGGTTCAGAATGGCAGATCGTGATGGTGGGTTCAGAATGGCAGACAGTGATGGTGGGTTCAGAATGGCAGATAGTGATGGTGGGTTCAGAATGGCAGATAGTGATGGTGGGTTCAGAATGGCAGATAGTGATGGTGGGTTCAGAATGGCAGATCGTGATGGTGGGTTCAGAATGGCAGATCGTGATGGTGGGTTCAGAATGGCAGATAGTGATGGTGGGTTCAGAATGGCAGATCGTGATGGTGGGTTCAGAATGGCAGATCGTGATGGTGGGTTCAGAATGGCAGATCGTGATGGTGGGTTCAGAATGGCAGATCGTGATGGTGGGTTCAGAATGGCAGATAGTGATGGTGGGGACAGAATGGCAGATAGTGATGGCAAGGACAGAATTGCAGATTGTGATGGTGGGGACAGAATGGCGGATAGTGATGGTGGGGACAGAATGAAGACACAGTGATGACACAGGATGTGATGTCCGTCTGTGCATAACAGACGTGCATGAAAAATGGGGTAAACCAATGTCTCTGCAAGTGAAATCTGCGCAGTTTTCATGCTCGTATGGTGTGACTGAGCCCTAAGTGGATTTTACTTCAGATGGTCATCTACTGGTAATCTGTGGACTTGTAATAAAAATATGTTTTTTTTTAGCGATTATTCTTCTCTCACATTGTATTTGCACGGAAAGTAGTTCTGTACAGTCCAACGGAAGACATACAATTAAAGAGGCAGACGATAGATCTGATGTTACAAAATACATTTTTATCCTAGGGTGGAGCTCCTCTTTAAGGGCCGGTTCACACTGAGGCGATGCTAGGCGATTTGCGATCCGACTTGTGTCGCCCCAATTCGCCTCAAATCGCCTGACATCAGAAATCCCATTGGAATGAATGGAGCCGTCTTAATATGCGCTACTCAAGTCCAAAGCGATTCCAAAAAAGGTTCCTGTACCATTTTCAAGCGGCTTCTAGGCGAATTGAGCCCATAGAAGTCAATGGAAGTTCGCTTCCAAGTCGGATCCCTGTCTATAAAGAAGCGACTTTCCAGGAAGAAAAACATAATTTTGCCAGAAGACACACCTCTCAGGTCCCAGGTACTCGTGTTGAAATCGCCTGAAATCGCCTGATATCGCTTCGCAATCGCGCCGCTTCGCCTTTTCAAATTGCCTAGCAAAGCCGCCCCGAAGTCGGATCGCCTCAGTGTGAACCGGCCCTAAGGCTACCTTTTTTCTTCAGGTATAAAAGGGGACAACTTAATTTGAATGTGTTTTTTTCTAAGTCAATTTGCTATAACTGTATATTTGTTGTTGTATAATTGTTACTTGGGACCTATATAATTTAAAAGCACTGCAATCCTTTGGCACATACATGGTTAGCACTATGAACTTTTGTAACATCATTCCCAACAGGCAATTGTCCTCTAAACACTGCGCTAGCAGTCATGGAATACAATTGCCCTCCCACGCTGCTGTTTGGGAAACTGGGATCTATGAAATTTATCTGAATAAGCAAAAGCTTACAATGCAAAACTGGTGGGAGTATTTAGGGAGGAAATTCCTCATCTGCAAATCCGCCTACCTCCAAATTTTAATCTCATGAGTGATCTATGGACATTTTTTCTAAACCTAATTTGGGATTCATTTATTTGGGTTTCATTTATTTTCCAAAGAGGGTGAGGGGCTTTGTTAGTCTGTGCTGCTTTGCTTTTCTCTGCTTTATATACATTTGTTTGCATGTATTAAAACTGCTTTCAGGCAAAAATGATACTGCAAGGCAAGACAACGAAAAAGCCCAAAGTTCTAAAGCAGAATATAATACCTGTTTTGTTCCCTTAAGAATCATGTTAAAGTGTTATTAAACCCGCATAAGTAAAAAAACATATTGTTCTGCTGACCAAATTAAATGTGTGCCCTAAACTTAGAAAGCCTCCAAGTTGTCTTGTATTCTACTTCCTAAACACCCCAGTTTCCTGTTTTAGGTTGGCTCCACTGCCTTGTGGAGTCCCTTGGAGCTACCCTTGCATGCACATGTACATGTACATACGCTGCCTGTTTATATAGACACGCACACAGCCCTGAATCTGAACACTACCAATTCAAGCCCCAAAGGCCCGTTACAAAAATGCTGCAACGTTACCCTAAATAAGCAAGGCGACAGTGTCTCAAACGTCCAAGAGAGAACCAGGGCTGTATGAAGCCTGGGCCCTTATCTGAAAACAACCATGCTGAAACCGACAGGTTAAAATTGGTTACAGAAATGCCACCATCCATACTCAGAAGAAGAAATGAACAGATATTTATAGAACATCTCTCACGAGTCCATCCTTACTAAGCTGATTTCAGATAGAATAAAAGCACCAAAAATTTAAATAAATTAACGCTTTCTTAGCTAAAATTTGGATAACTGATGCATCCATTCTGTCAAGCAAAAAAGTGATCTAAGTTTGATCAAGACCTGCGTAAACTATGGACACAGTATTCAAGATACTTCAAGAACAACTCCAGGGACACTGCAAGGGTTAAATTCTTGTCAAGTCTATGGTTAGAAGAATATGGTGCAAAACGTGCCTTATTCCTTCCTCCGGTAGGCTTCCTCTATCCATGCAACTGGTCTTCTCTAAGGCACATTGGCCCGTGGTCGTCTGCTTATCTCCTCCCAAACACAGGACTAACAGCCCTGCGTTGAACATGAAGGTGCTATAGGACAGCCCACAGCATCAGGGGGAGGAGAAGAGCATTGAAACGTGCTGTAGTGAGGAATAGCCTAAAGCTTGCCATTAGTGGATTGAATCTCGATTGGGTCAGCAGATACTGGTCGAGATTTGATCTATGGCAGGCTGGTTGATCCATCGATCGACTTGCGTACAACCAGCCTGTAGGATTTTTTGCATGCGATCACTGCCGTAGCTATTAGCGGCGATCATTCAGTTCTGCCAGTGGGGAAGGCTACTTGCTGACAGAACACAATGGCGCTGCGGGAGGGATTCCCTCAACACTGTGTTAATGTAGAAACCAAGCAATTTTATTTCCTTCCACCTGTGATGGAAGGAAAGAAAATTTTATAATCTATGGCTTGCCTAAGTAATACAATCCCTTCCTCTACCCCCTAAAGTTAACAAGCATTAAACCCTTGAAAGGGGGGGGTTTCACTGCAAGAGTCATTTTTTTTCCCCCCCAAGTCGAACTTTCAAGAGCCCTCCTCGAGCTCTTGGAAAAGAAAATTGTATAAATGGAAAGAAAGAGAATTGTATTCCTCTACCCCACAGAGTCAGCAAGCATTTAACCCTTGAAGTGGGGGAGGGGGGGTGTCACTGCCAGGATTTTTTTTTTTTTTATTAACCCGGAGTCAGGCTTTCAGGAGCCTGCGAAAACCAAAAAGTCTGATAAATACAAATTATAGATCGTAATCTTTTGCTGCCCTGCCTTAGAATTTGATCTTTTTTTCCCCAGAAAAGTTAGGCGTTAAATCTTGTAATCCCTGGCTACTGCGTGTCATAGTACTTTCAGGTCCCATGACATCTTACTTTTAATGCTTTTGCATAGAGCAAGACTTAATAGTTAAATAAACATAACAAAATAATATGATGCAACAAAATAAAACAACCTGAGTATTAAAAAAATAAAAATAAAAAAACTGCACATAACCGGCCAGAAGTACACACTTAAATTATATACATACATATATTATATACACCCAAGAAGTCTCTAGAAAGCCTCTGTTGCACGTCCAAATTGAACAACAGACGTTAACACGCTTATCCAATAAGATGGTGCAAAGAGCAACAATGATATCTACTGAAACCTATAAACAGTCTGCATTCCTTCCACCATCCTACTGAATATTTCTGTGCATTGATAAACTTCAACATGAACAGATCAGAAAGATAAAGTGCATGAGTTGCTCAACAACAGAGGTGGTTATTTTGTGAAAGAAGCCAAAACTCCACATTGGTTCAGCCAGTCTCAAGGAATCCATGTTATGGCTGACTTATGTGGGGTGTCATTGGCTCCACTAAAACAAAATCGAGTCTACTGTGGATGTTAGGACACACAAGGACTTTCTTCACATTGCATGGAGATGGATGCACTTTAAACCTGTCCAATGGAGTAATCTGTAGAATGTAAGCTGTGCTAAATAATACGGCAGATGCACAATACCAAACACACAGCGATAACAATATGGATCCCACCATCTGTTGTTCATGTGGCCTCTTCGATGTTTTATTCTACGTATACTGCTCCAAAACAGCTGCAAGGCTGGGATCAAGCGTGGAGGCGAGCTGTAAGGGCGTTCGCCCCTCTCGGTCACGATGCTGCAGGTTGGATCTTGAGGCGAGGTAGACAACGACAGGAAGGTGACCTTCACGAAGAGCCAGGTGGATAGGGAGAGACCCCGAGACATCAGGCACGTTAAGATCTGCGCCGTACTGAACCAGGATCTGCAATGTGTCAAGGAAGCCTGTGCGAGCTGCATCGTGTGCCGGCGTTATTCCATGCGAGTCTTGAATGTTTGCCGTAGCTCCTTGTTTCAGCAGTTCTGATGCTACGGACGCACTACCGAACATCATCACCTGTAGACAAATGGATATGAAGAAATGTAGACATGAAGGAAGAACAGACCAATCACAGGATCACCTAAAAGTAAAACTGCACCTTATATCGTAGTCCTCCTGCCCCTCCCATTCTTACACACACTTGTCTCAGATCCAGCGAATGGTCACTAACTATGATGCACAGCTACTTGATAAAATCTTCCCATGCTGGCCCACCCATGAGCTTTACACTCCCTTTCATTTCTTGGAAAAATGCAACGATTATTGCTAGCGGCTATAGCTGCATGCTAGAAATCCGACATGCTGGTTGTACCCAAGTCGATTGATGGTTCAACTTGGGTACAATCAGTCTCCCCATACATCCAATATCTGTCATTCCCTGCTGAACCACCCGAGATTTGAACCATCTATGGCCAGCTTCAGTCTAAGGTACTCAAACTTTATATGAACACATGAGCATGCAGAGCGTGAATGAGGAACATTTTGACAATCTACTGTGCTATCTAGTCAGTGATATCTTGCTGGATTGGGAACAGGCAGTTACAAGATTGAGAGGAGGCAGGGGACTACTATAAAAGTGCAAAGGTACAGTTACACTTTAAGCCCTGGTTCAGATATGTGCGATGTGGGAACCAGCGCGATTACAGAGCCGGTACCCGCATCGCACCTCTCCCGCAGGCAGCTCACACTGCCTTTTGCAAACCGCTGGCGGGTGTCATTACAAAGTTAATGACACCGCCAGTTTTGTTCACAGATTGCAGTGCGAACTGTGAACTGGCACATGAATCGGATCGCATAGGTAAGAACACCCATGCAATGCGATTCTAGCGCAGGGAAAAAAAAAAAAAAAAAGGTATATGTACCTTTTTTTATGCAAATCTAGTGCAAGTTCAGCCATACAAGTGTATGGCTGAACTTGCACTGCTCAGAGATCGCATGTGATCGGCACCTGCAATGCGGGTGCGAATCACATGGGATCTCTGGGATCGCACATATCTGAACCAGGGCTGAAGGGAAACTATAATGCCATACCCACATTCTGTTATCCCTACAAATCCAAAATCTCCATTATAAGGTTTTGTACTTCTTAAAGTGGTTGTAAACCCCATTAATGAAATCTGACCTGGGCACATCTATCTGAAGTGTTTACTTGTCTCTCTCCAAAGTCCTAAGTGCTGTGTCTTTCTGCTGCTCCGAGACAGGAGATAAAAGCAGTTGGAAATTTGTATCGGAGAGGAAACAGAGATAGATAAGCAGAGAGCTGGTCTATTGAGCAAGTTTCTTCGTTCCCCTGCCTCTAATGCGGGGGGGGGGGGGGGGGGGG
>BLSH010401107.1:511055-521103 GCA_018402905.1 Glandirana rugosa | reverse complement strand
GGGGGGGGGGGGGGAAAGAGGGGTCAGCACAGGTTTGATCATTGGATGAGAGCACACTTCGTATCCAGCACAGTTAGATAACTAACCAGGCTATGCTCTCAAGCCTAGTAGGGTCAGTTTTTAATAGGAAAGCAGAGGGACTGGCAGGAACACCAGGGATTTCACACAAAGGAAGCAATACAAAGAGAACAGGATAATTTTTCATACAAGTACATGGTACAGCAGCCACGTGTTGGGTTTACATATTCTTTAGAGTTACTTTAATTTTTACATTATATGTAAACCTTACCTAATAGCTAAAAAAAAAAAAAAAAAAAAAAAAAAACACGAATAAGCCTTAGGGCTAGTTTACACTTGCTTCAAAACATGGCTTTGGACAGGCTTTGTTAGAGCTCTCTGAACGCCAGTCAAAGCTCATGTCACTAAATAAAATGGTTAGCTTACAGTCCTGTTTACACCTTGCTTTTGCTTGGTACATTGATGAGGCTTCGGTAAGGCTTTAGTGAGGCTTTGGTGAGGCTTTGGTGGGCTTCAAGCAAGCTTTGCCATAGACTTCTATGGGAGGCTTTTAAGACGCTTTGAAGCACCACTAAAGCTACATGGGGTATCATTTTTGAAGCAAAGCCAAAGCAAAGCAAGAGCAGGTGAAAACAGGACTGTAAGCTAACCATTTTATTTAGTGACAGGAGCTTTAACAAAACGTGTCCGAAGACTTGTTTTGAAGCAAGTGTAAACCAGCCGTTAATGTGTGTTGAAACTGAAGCAAGTGTAAATGAGCCCTTAGGGTTAGTTAGTTTACACTTGCTTCAAAACACGGCTTCGGACACACTTTGTTATAGCTCCCTGAACGCCAGTCAAAGCTCCTGTCACTAAATAAAATGGTTAGCTTACAGTCCTGTTTACACCGGCTTTTGCTTGGTGCTTCGATGAGCCTTTGGTGGGGCTTCGAGGAGCCTTTGGTGGGGCTTCGAGGAGCCTTTGGTGGGGCTTCGAGCGAGCTTTGCCATAGACTTCTATGGAGGCTTTGAAGACGCTTTGAAGCAAAAGCAGGTGTAAACAGGACTGTAAGCTAACCATTTTATTTCGTGACAGGAGCTTTAACTAGTTCCCGACCGCGTGCCGCCTTTTCACAGATGCTGAGCACGAATCGCCGTAAAAAGGCGGCGATCTGCGAACAGCCGCTAGGGGGCGCGCTCCCGCCGCACTCCCGAGGAGTGTGCCCGCGGCTCGGGCGGACCCGATGTCCGCCGGCGAGCCACGATGAGCGGCCACAGGGAAAGAACAGGGAACCGCCGATGTAAACATGGCGGTTCCCCATTCTGACAGTGCAGGCATGGGAGATCTACTGATCCCTGTCACTGGGATCAGTTAGATCTCTCATGCCCTTGGTAGCCCAGCCCCCCCCCCCCCACAGTAAGAACACACCCAGGGAACACAGTTAACCCCTAGATCTCCCCCCCCCCAGGTTAACCCCTTCACTGCCAATGACATTTATACAGTAATCAGTGGACATTTAAATTTCTGATCGCTGAATAAATGTCATTGGTCCCAAAAAAGTGTCAAAAATGTCCGACATCTCCACTGCAATATTGCAGTACCGCTAAAAATCGCAGATCGCCGCCATTACTAGTAAAAAATAAAAAAAAAATATAAAAACCCCCAGAAATGAATTATCATCCGTAAACGCAGCCACTTTTGCGCAAAACAATCAATAAACGCCAATTGTGATTTTTATTATCACAAATATGAGGAAGAATATAAAATCGGCCAGAACTGGTGAAAAAAAATGTTTATATTTTTTTTTGGATTTGAATTTTAGCAAAAAAGTAAGAAATTTGGGTTTTTTTGCAAAATGGTCGCTCTTCTTTTGTTTATAGCGGCGATCAGAAATGACGCAGAGGCGATCAAATACCACCAAAAGAAAGCTCTATTTGTGGGAAAAAAAGGACGCAAATTTTGTTTGGGTGCAACGTCGCACGACCGCGCAATTGTCAGTTAAACCGACGCAGTGCCGAATCGCGAAAAGTGCTCTGGTCCTAAAGCTGGAAAACCTTCCGGTTGGTAAGTGGTTAACAAAACGTGTCCGAAGCCATGTTTTGAAGCAAGTGTAAACTAGCCATTAGTGTTGAAGCTGAAGCAAGTGTAAATGAGCCCTTAATGTGCTAATCCGAGTAATTTTCAATATTCTAAAATATGCAGGTTTTATTAAAATAAGGGCCAATGGTTAAAAAAATACCTGCTGATCCTGCCATAAATGTTATTTATAGATTTCCCGTAATAGCATGACAATGCTCTGCTCAACCGCCTAGCAATTGTGCACCCGAGTAGTGACTTTGTCAAGCGGGCTTCCAATGGACACATGGCGACATGTAAACACACCTTACATAGCCTGTCCTCAGATGACTTATACAAAAATAACAGAATGCCTAACCAACCTTTTGTGCTGGGTCACCAAGGATGTGAGGACGTCATTGAAGGACCACACCACCAACCACTTCCTCCCATACAATAGGATTAATGGATGACCCAACCCAATGAGTCATCCATGACACCTTAACGACCAGCATTTCCCTTTTTCTTCAGCTGACAACACAACCATAATACATACACGACATCAGTGGGCGATCCCTATAACTTCTTAGTACTACAATAATAATGTCTTGTTTTTATGATGGTTTATACATTCACTCTATATTATTGGAGTTTTTTAATTAATATATATATATATATATATTATATATATATATATATATATTAAAAAAAAACAAAAAAACTAGGGAGGGCTAAAATTCAACCCGGTTCTGTAATTTTTCCTGAAATATAAACGGTACTGTATATGTTTTTGCATTCCCTGTGCTATAAATCCCTCTGAAAGCACTTTGCAGCCTCTTCCTTTCTACATGCACTCCAGTAACGGATGCACAGCATTTCTCCAAACAACTTTCTTAATGGTGACATCATCAGACCCTGCTGATATAAGAGCTGGTGTCTATGGCAGCCTCTCCCAACCTTTTGAGCACAGAGGATCCCTTGAAATAACTTTCTGGTCTCAGGGAACCCCTGCAAAATATTACTATATCTACAATTCATGATATATTAATGTGATGATCAGTGGGAAGAATGCTCCTTACACTTGTGGTCAGAATTACCCCTTACTGATAGAAAAAGATCAATGGTGTCAGTGGGAACGTTTGAGAAACAGAAATTGCTCAAGGAACATCTAAGATCCTCTAGAGCAGGAGTGTCAAACTGGCGACCCTCCAGCTGTTGCGAAACTACAAGTCCCATCATGCCTCTGCCTAATGCTTGTAACTGTCAGCCTTGCAATGCCTCATGGGATTTGTAGTTCCGCAACAGCTGGAGGGCCACCTGTCTGACACCTGTGCTCTAGAGGAACCCCGATTGACAAACCCTGCTCTAGACCAGGGTTTCTCAAACTTTTTTCAGTCAACGTCCCTTTTAAAATTCTGCACAAATCTCGAGGCCCACCATTCTAAAATGTAAAAACTAAACTAATAATTTTACATAAATCACCAACATCTACATTGATAGGACAACAAACATTAGAGGTGATGTATTCTTCCAAAGCAAATGTACCTTTGCACACTGATACTGACTAGTGTTCTGAGGTTTCTCTTCTCCCTCAGTTTCTCTCCCTCACTCAGCTAATGTGACTCCAGTGCTGATGGAGAGGGGCAAACAAGGATGCTGTGCAAGCGCCCAATGTCCTGCTTATCAACCAATGAAGTTGTTGGTTGTTAGGAAACCGGTGCTAGAAGGTTGTAATGGTGCACAATGAACACCTTTGGCTTAGAGTAACAAAGTCGGGTTTCATCCACTCGCAAATTTTAGGCATTTTGCCAAGGCACCCCTGAAGAAACCCCTTGTTGAAAAAGGCTAATCTATGGCATCAGTTTGAGATGCTTCTGAGATCATTCATTACTTATTGATAGGTGCCTTTGACCGGCAGTTAACATCCTTCTGACCAGCTTTTAGTGGGGTTAGCATTCCTATAGACTTGAATGCAAATGCAAACCCACTTGAAGCCAACAAAAGCCAAAGCAGCCTCTCTCAAGATTTTAACATCAGAAGAACCCTTTAAATAATTTCCAATTCTTGGGGAACCCCTGCTACAACTAAAACATTGGGGGTCAATGAGAAAATGGCCCCTTCCATTGGTGACCAGTGGGAGGAATGCCCCCCTTACAGTGATGGTCAGGATAGAACCCTTACTGAAATGATTACTGGTGTCATACAGCTGACTCTGCCAAGTGGTGATGGACCCGGAACTAAGGTTAAACTGATACCCTTTTTTATCAGCGAGTACCTACCGACACCGAGCACCAAAACTTTGCAGTGCAATTTGAGCCCATACAAAATGAATGGGCTCAAATCGCACACGATTTGAACAGGAATGTGGTGCGGTTCCTGTCCGAATCGCATGCAGTTTCCCTGTCGCTCCTGTGTCAACCCGGGCTTTTCATAGTGATTTCAGTCTGGGTTCCCACAGGAGCAGTATGGGAAAGCACATGCGATTCCGATAGGAATCGCACTTCATTCCTATTCAAATAGCATGCATTTCTTTGCAGTGCAATTTGAGCCCATTCATTTTATATGTGTGCAAATTGCACCGCAAAGTATCAGTTTCGGGTATCAAAGCATTTTCATGAGTAGGAGTATCAGTGCATCCCTACCCGCAACAGTAAGAAACCATTTCACGAAAAATAGATTACAGGGCCTTTAAACCTGTATTAAATCCAAAAGCAAATATTATATTGCAGCTTACCAATTCTAAGATGTGATGGCTGCATTTGTTTTCTTTTTTAGGCTCCTATTTTCAAACCAATCTTGTAAATTAACAAGTAAATCAGCACACAAACAACAGTGGAGTGACAATAAATGGAATCAGTAGTAATAAGTCCGTAGATGACACAGCACTGGATCAATGATCAGCTGGGATGTGTACACCTGGACCACACAAAATCTTGCCGCTCCTTGCCAATCGGTATGGGGAATCCATCATAAATCTCAGTTCACACTAATGCGATGCAGGAAACAAAAAAAAGATTTGCTGCGTTTCCCCACATGGCACTCTAAGGGCCCATTCACACCTCAGTGTTTTGTAGCTTGAATATGCCTGAATCTACAAAACGCTAGAGGGGAAAAAAGAAAATCAATGATTCTCTATGGAGATGGTTCACATCTCCACTCAAAAAAGCCTGAAGCCAAATGCCCTACGCTCAAACTACTCCCAGAGGTATTTTGTCACGCGAATCAGACATATTCCAGCATTTCTAGCCCATAGAAATGAATGGAAACGCGAGGTTCTGCCGTTTTGCGCATTTTGTCGCGCTTGTTTCCGCAATTTTCAGCTGAAATAAAAGCTAAAAAAGCTGAACTACCTAGCAACAAATGATGCAATAGATAAAGTATTCCCTAGTGGCTAATACAAAAACGCCAAACGCTGCATACAAACGGGCAAAAAGGATTGAAAGTCACGCAACAAAACCATACTACAAACTGCCGGAAAAAGCTTAAAAACTTGTCGCTGAGATGTGAATGCAGGGGTGTAGTGGATAGCAATTTCGCCTGGCAGCAAAAAGGTTGCTGGTTCGAATCCCAACCATGACACTACCTGCCTGGAGTTTGCATGTTCTCACTGCGCTGGGTTTCCTTCAGGTACTCCGGTTTCCTTCTACACTCCAAATACATGCTGGTAGGTTAATTAGATCCTGTCTAAATTGACCCAGGTACAGTCAGGTAAATACATATTGGGACTACGACACAATTCTAATCTTCTTGGCTCTATACACCACCACAATGGCTTTTGGTGTTGCTGAGCTCACCGGTGCGTTCTTTCTTTTTAAGGATGTTCCAAACAGTTGATTTGGCCACACCTAATGTTTTTGCTATCTCTCTGATGGGTTTGTTTTGTTTTTTCAGCCTAATGATGGCTTGCTTCACTGATAGTGACAGCTCTTTGGATCTCATATTGAGAGTTGACAGCAACAGATTCCAAATGCAAATAGCACACTTCAAATGAACTCTGGACCTTTTATCTCCTCCTTGTAAATGGGATAATGAGGGAATAACACACACCTGGCCATGGAACAGCTGAGCAGCCAATTGTCCCATTACTTTTGGTCCCTTAAAAAGTGGGAGGCACATATACAAACGGTTGTAATTCCTACACCGTTCACCTGATTTGGATGTAAATACCCTCAAATTAAAGCTGAAAGTCTGCAGTTAAAGCACATCTTGTTTGCTTCATTTCAAATCCATTGTGGTGGTGTATAGAGCCAAAAAGATTAGAATTGCGTTGATGTCCCAATATTTATGGACCTGACTGTATATGTATGAAAGTGAGTTAGGGACCTTAGATTGTAAGCTCCTTGAGGGTAGGGACTGATGTGAATGTACAATGTATATGTAAAGCTCTGCGTAAATTGACAGCGCTATGCAAGTACCTGAAATAAATAAATGCAGCCCAAGCATTCGCATGACGTCCATTAAACCGGCTGCGGGTGTCAATGTTATCTTAACAACGCCCCAAAACAGATGACCGAGAGATTGCCAGAATCCCTTTGCAGGAGTGTGAACACCATGTGGTGCGATTCGGAGGAAAAAAAGTATTCTGCACCATTTTGGTGCGGATGCGTTGTCAGCAATACAAATTAAAAGGTGACACAATCAGACAGTAATTAAGAGGCCGTTGTCACCCTATAACAGAAAGTGTCTGAGTAACGACCTTCAATGGCAGGATCCCCAGATATTGGGAGGTCTGTACTGGGCGTGTCCAGAGGTACGGACCTCCCAATATATGGGGATCCTGCCATTGAAGGTCGTTACTCAGACACTTTCTGTTATAGGGTGACAACTGTCTGACTGCGCCACCTGCTGAGCTGGGATGTAAACAATGCAGGATCCTCTACACTGCACCCCCCGATGCACTGATCGCAGTTGCAACGCTCTGCAGGCTTCCATGCGAAAAAAACAGCGAATGCGGGTTTTCCTTTCTCTACAAAGGTCAGTGAATTTGGTGAATTTATTCCATTTTTGCAACGTATTTCTCCTAATCCCCCACTATTAGGCCAATTCACTTTTCTTTTCCCTTCTTAGCTGCCTACACTTGTCATCTGGAGCATTGTATGGCGATGGCCCATACACAGTCTATTGGTGGGTTCAGATCAGCCAAGGTGGAGCTGCTGCTGACAGAAGTAAACAAACAGCTTTCCCTCATACTACCTAGGAGGATGAAATAAGACCGCTGATTGGTTGCTACGGGCAACGGCTGCGTCTTTCAAAACGAAATAAGACAGCTGAATGGTTGCTACGGGCAACGGCTGCGCACTACCTGCCCCGCCTCTATGTGTATACAGCCATTGTTGTGACCGGTGACAGGTCCCTTGTCAGCTCATTGTTCCTCTCCCCCGCTCACCTCCTCGTTGTTATCGCCTCAGCCGCCCAGTGCCCAGCTTCTGACAGCCCGCGAGCTCTTCGACCAACGTCCGCCAATGTCTCACAGAGACCAACCCGGCTCACAGCACTCTCCTCCACCCGCCGCTGACGTCACGCCCCCACGTGGTACGAGTGTGTGTTCTTTTAAAAATGCAACTGTGTATCCTCGTTCTACGTGGAACGCCCATAGGCCCAACGATGTTAGCCGCGCCCATCCGCGGGCTGATGGCCAATGACTGGACCCCGAGGCAGAGGGGCTCGCCGTTGCTAGGAGGCAACTCGCATTACGAGCAAAACTATGGGCGGAAAGGCTCGGCGCCTATTGGTTTGGCGAGATCCAATCGCGGAGATGAGTGGGGCGTGGGCGGTGCTGGTGGTGTTTTTTAAACGCGGAGGGTTTGATGTTAGAGTCACAGTGTCTGAGCTCTGAGGTGAAGAGTTCAGGGGAGTGAGCTGGGGGCGCAGCTCACCTCTGTGTAACCTCAGCCCGAGATGTGTGTATGTTCAATATACTGAGCCCTAACGTTCCTATACACAGCACACAGAGCCATTTATCTCATCCCAACGTCCCTATACATAATGCACCGTACACACAGACATTTATCTCATCCCAACGTCCCTATACACCATACACACAGACATTTACCTCACCCCAACCTTCCTATACACCGCACACAGAGCCATTTATCTCATCCCAACGTCCTTATACACCGTACACACAGACATTTATCTCATCCCGACCTTCCTATACACCGCACACAGACATTTATCTCATCCCAACGTCCTTATACACTGTACACACAGATATTTACCTCACCAAAACGTCCCTATACACCGTACAAACATTTACCTCACCCCAACATTCCTATACATCGTACACACAGACATTTACCTCACCCCAACGTTCCTATACACCCTACACACAGACATTTACCTCACCCCTTCGTTCCTATACACCGTACAAACAGTTACCTCACCCCAACGTTCCTATACATCGTACACACAGACATTTACCTCACCCCTTCGTTCCTATACACCGTACAAACAGTTACCTCACCCCAACGTTCCTATACACCCTACACACAGACATTTACCTCACCCCAACGTTCCTATACACCGTACACACAGACATTTACCTCACCCCAACGTTCCTATACACCCTACACACAGACATTTACCTCACCCCAACGTTCCTATACACCGTACACACAGTTACCTCACCCCAACGTTCCTATACACCGTACAAACATTTACCTCACCCCAACGTTCCTATACACCCTACACACAGACATTTACCTCACCCCAACGTTCCTATACACCCTACACACAGACATTTACCTCACCCCAACGTTCCTATACACCCTACACACAGACATTTACCTCACTCCAACGTCCCTATACACCGTACACACAGATATTTACCTCACCAAAACGTCCCTACACACCGTACAAACAGTTACCTCACCCCAACGTTCCTATACACCGTACAAACATTTACCTCACCCCAACGTTCCTATACACCCTACACACAGACATTTACCTCACCCCAACGTTCCTATACACCCTACACACAGACATTTACCTCACCCCAACGTCCCTATACACCGTACACACAGACATTTGCCTCACCCCAACGTCCCTATACACCGTACACACAAACATTTGCCTCACCCCAACATCCCTATACACCGTACACACAGACATTTGCCTCACCCCAACATCCCTATACACACAGACATTTACCTCACTCCAACATCCTTATACACCGTACACACAAACATTTATCTCACCCCAACGTCCTTATACACACAGACATTTGCCTCACCCCAACGTCCCTATACGCCGCACACACAGACATTTGCCTCACTCCCAACGGTCCTATACACCGTACACACAAACATTTGCCTCACCCCCAACATTCCTATACACTGCACACACAGACGTTTACCTCACCCCAACGTCCCCATATACACCGTACACACATACATTTGCCTAACCCCAACATTCCTATACACTATACACACTGACGTTTACCTCATCCCAACATTCCTATATGTAGCGCTATCCCCACAGGAGCCGCTTAAGTATGTTCAGTCTATTAACCACTTGCCGACCGCCGATCGGCGATTGACGGCGACAAAGTGGCTCGTTCCCGCAAATCGCCGTCATACGACGGCGGCTGCGGGAACGTGTATAGTGAGCGGCGAGGGACCGGGGGGGACCTGTGTCACTCGCGCGCCCGCGTGGAGGCCGCCGCGCGCGCGCGAGTGATATGTGCAAGGGCGTCGGCGGCAGCATACTGCCGCTAAACGCCCTTGCTCGGTGAAACAGCGGCAGTTAGCGGCTAGCCGCCAGCCGTTCACCAATTATCTGACTTGTATGAATTCGCCGAGGACACCCCTATCGCGATGTATATCCTTACAACCCTACTCCATTTGCAGTCACACATATCACATATCCTTACAACCCCAATCCGTTTACATACACACATGCCACATATACCCCTGCAACCCCACTCCATTTGCAGACACACACGTCACATATCCTTACAACCCCCACTCCGTTTACAAACACACATGCCACATATCCT
>BLSH010401107.1:490100-503425 GCA_018402905.1 Glandirana rugosa | reverse complement strand
TGGCATCACTATAACACTGTCTAGCAGACTATGTCTGAATCTACCTTCTGTGTGTTCATTCATGCTCAAACCACCATTTAATCAAACCTGTTCCAATACATTGAGTTAATTTACCACTAAACAGGGTTGGGTGTATTTCCGGGTGAAAATTCAGAGCCGAGTTAAAAGGTAGCTATACTGTACTCATGTTCTTATACAGTTGTGCTGATAATTTTACATACCCTGGCAGAATTTATGATTTCTTGGTCATTTTTCAGAGAATATGAATGAGAACACAAAAACTTTCCTTTCACTCATGGTTAGTGTTTGGTTGAAGCCATTTATTATCAATCAACTGTGTTTACTCTTTTTAAATCATAATGACAACAGAAACTACCCAAATGACCCTGATCAAAAGTTTACATACTCTGGTGATTTTGGCCTGATAACATGCACAGAAGTTGGCACAAAGGGGTGGCTATTAAAGGTAACCATCCTCACCCGTGATCTATTTGCTTGTAATTAGCGTGTGTGTATAAAAGGTCAATGAGTTTCTGGACTCCTGACAAACCCTTACATCTTTCATCCAGTGCTCCACTGATGTTTCTGGATTCTGAGTCATGGGGAAAGCAAAAGAATTGTCAAAGGATCTGTGGGAAAAGGTAGTTGAACTGTATAAAACAGGAAAAGGGATATAAAAAGATGTCCAAGGAATTGAGAATGCCAATCAGCAGTGTTCAAACTCTAATCAAGAAGTGGAAAATGAGGGATTCTGTTGAAACAGCGTTATATAAATATTTGTAATAAATAAAATAAAGAAATAAACATGCTGCTGACATTGGGACTGGACAATGCACCTATGCTCTCCAGCCATAGCTAACAGTCAGAACCTCTGCTGCAGCTAAACACCCAATGTGCATGATTCCATAACATGCTTCCTAGCAACCACATCTATAGCTTGTCAATGGCCTCGGACCATCTCCTGTAATATGTATGCAGACTCTTACAGTCTTTTGTTCTTGTATTCCATACACCTGGAGTCGGAAACCCATTGATTGCAGACAGGTGATGGGTAGAACCCAGGAGGTGGCACTTACTGGAACCGATCCCTTCTATTTTCCTCCTGTCACACCGGAGAGCCAGCTTCTCCTACTATCTCTCCTGCCAGCATTCAGCTGTTGCAGGAGGAAAATAGAGGGGATCGGTTCCAGTAAATGTTACCCTTCCTCTGTCTCAAAAGTGAGACATCAGGGTTGAGTTCAGACTCCTGATATTTCACCAAATACTATAAAAAAAATGTATATAAAAAATAAAATACAATTGTAACCTTACTGACACAATTTTCTGCCATTCGTACAAAGTCCACTGCCCTACTGACATGTCCACTGCTCTACTGACAGTGATCTTTGATCTCTTTCATGTTGTTCAGGTAGATCTCCGCCTCGCAAAGGTTGCCTACCCTTGGCATACTATGAATATTATGTGTGAACACTTGGCAATATCATGGACTACAATAAAGACTCTAGTTCATGAATATCCTAGGAGTTCAGCACTCTGAGATATTTCATCCACCATGTAAGACACGAAATCTAATGGTTCCCACCCTCAGTCTGCAATTAGCCAACATTTTTTTAGGATGTCCTTCACCTTGCACAGGTGATTTAAATCAATGTTAATGGCTTGGTACTTTTTGACAGCTATTTTATCAATGGGAAATTCTTAAAACATGGTCTGGTGGGATACTTGAGGACTGAGGCTGGGATCCACAGCATCAGATTGCACCCCACTTTTAAAAAAACAAAGAATCCAAGTTCTTTTTCTAAAGCTGGCAGTAAAACAGAGTATGCCATTGCCACGATTTTAAAAGGGGATCCTTTGATACCCGGTCGCATCCTGTATGCTATCTTTGAAAACCTTGTCTCATCTTCCTTGTGGTTATCTCATGGACTTTATACTTACCAGACACTGCTTATACATACAATAGGGACCTATGGCTTGACAACTAAAAATCTGCCCAAAAGTGTATGCAGAAAAAAATAATCTTTGGCAAAACATAATAATATTCCCCTATATACCTTTCAATATATGAATTCAGGTATTTTCTAATCTTGTCATACATGGAACTGAAACTTGAACTCTCAGGTTAAAGGGAACCTGTATTGAGAATGTATGTTGGCCTCCATTGCTGACATCTTACTTTTCAAAAGAGCTGAGTCTTTAATAAAATTTGTGTCAAAAACAAAGAAATGTTCAGACTTTACTGTGACTTTTACTTGCTGCATGCTCTTCCCTAATGATGACTTAAAAAAACATTAGGACAGCCAAGAAAAATGTTCCCTCACTTCTTGTGTTGTGTACTGGCCTCCCTTGCCTCCTTGCTGAGATATAGTAAATGAGCAGTATTCACATACAAAAGACAGGAGATTAATAACGCAACACATTGCTAAGACAAATATAATTTATTATTTAGAGTTTCGATTTTTTGGAACACATTTTTCTCACATTCAGAGATGCATTTAAAATAGGATTCCAGTCAAATATGAATTATACCTAAATCTGCTCCCACCCCCATTCTAAGCCTATTCTAACTACGCTGTAGAGGACAAATGTCTATACTTGCCTATTCTAAAGCCTGGTGCACACAACTGGAGAGCTCAGGAGGAGCCGATGTACGAACTATTGACCGATGTTAGTACAGCGATCTCACCCCCTGAGATATTGTATACTGACAGGGGGGTGGTCCCCCCGCCAGAACACACAGGTCAGCGATCTCAGCAAATGGCTGAGAGCACTGATCGGATGCGGTTTGGTAGACCTTTTTTGGTCATGCCCCTTCTGGCTGGCTTCTGTCAGTCCGGATGCCATACACACGGGCCAAATGTTCGCCAGTTTCTATTGGACCGGCCAATGTCACCCAATAGTCGGCCCATGTGTACAGTCCTTAAGGGCACCCCAGTCTGGTTACAAGATCACCCCAGCTGCAGCTTTAGTGCAGAGGAGAGATCGCTGACAACGGCTGCAGTGCCTGGGGAGGACATCATCCATAGGCTTACTGAGGGGCATCCATTGTCAGTTCCTCCTTTAGACCGAAGCCACTGCTGGGAGCCGATTATGTGACTGGACCAGAGTGGCTTCAGAATAGGTAAGTATAGACATTTTTCCTCTACAGGGTAGATAGTATAGGTTTAGAATGGGGGTGAGAGCAGGTTTAAGTATAGTTAGTATTTTACTGGACTTCCACCTTAACTTTCGGTGACAGCTGCCATGTCTTAAAAGGCTACCAATCATAAAAGGAAGAGGTTAAAGTAATCTCACCAAGAGTAAAACAAAATCTGAAAGGTAGACACCCTGCAATATTATTACTATTCATATGTGTCTCCTACTTTTCCGGCGCTGCAGGGTTCAACAATCCCTTCAGTATTCAATCATTTAAGAAGTGTCAGATGCCGTGTCCCCTTCTGTATGCTGTGGTTCGATTCCTCTGACCCCTACATCATGGTTGTGCTCTGCAATGATGTAGGGGACAAAGGAAGGAACCACAGCAAAAGATGGGGGACACAGGCATCTGACACGAAGTGTCAAATGCTGAAGATACCGACCAAAGCTGCAGCTCTAAGATGGAGAAAAAGTAGGAGACATAAGACATTAGATAGGGGAGCATAAGATCACCTCTATTTCAGGGCTACTTCTAGTTCGTATTTTAGTATTTTTCTCTATCCTAGCAGTTATATGGTATCTTAGGAGTCAATTCACCACAACATAGGCAATAAAAAAATGCATGAGCTGACCTCTGGTGCATGCTTTATTTTTTGGTTCGTGGAGATTTGCTAGGGCTCCATTCAATGCAACGTCTGTTAAAATTTAGCATGAAAATACTAGTGCGAAGAACAACAGCTTCTGGCAATATTTGCAATGCATCTGAAAAACTTTAAAAGCTTTCATTAATAGGAGTACCGATTATAGCTTAAAGCCCATCTACAGAGAAAGAAAAATTGCTCCCTTGCAGTGGGACTGCCCCTGAAGTGCAATGGTCAAATGATTGTTTGGGAATTGGGGGCCACAGAAAGCACCCAATCCTCTGATCCCTCTCCTCTACTCCCCTACCCCTCTGGCAGTCGACTGTTCCTCAGCATCCTCAGGGGCAGGTCTGGGAAGGAAATCTGTTGAAGATGAGACTTTTTGCAGCCCCCTTGGCATAAAGTGATTGCAAACTATCACCTTGTAAAACAACCAATTCAGTTTAAAATGGAAATGAAAGGCAAAACATTTGTGTATAGATATGAAAAAAACATTATAAAATACCTTTTTTTCCTTTTTGTAATTGATCACATTCCCTCTGTTCTCAGCTGCATAAGAGCTGGGGGAGGAGAAGCAGCAGTATACTGAGCTTCCCAGTGAATGGCTGTGCAGCGGGGGCATGTCAGGATAAGTCTGATCATTGGAGGTGACTACACCGTGTTCCCAGCACTGCCAGAGAATGGACCCTGTCATGCTCACCTGCTTAGTGTGGCCAGTTTTTCATAGGAAAGCAGGGAAACTTACAGGAACACCAGGGATTTTTTACATAAAGGAAGCAATACAAAGAGAACAGGATACTCTCTCACATGGTGCAGCAGGCCTATTTTACGAATATGAAGTGTTGGGGTAACAAACGCTTTAAATGAGCATTAAAACCATTGCAATGCGGGGGCAGCTCCACTACAGTCTACAGAGGCTGAAATTTGTGACATTCTTCTGAAGATGCTAGATTACTGACTGTCCTTGACCTCATACACAAGGGCGTATGAAAAAAAAAAAAAAAGCAAAACGTCAGGGAAAAATCTGTTTTTTTCGGCGGTTTGCATCGGCTTTAATGAGCGTTAATGCGCGTTGGCGTCAATAGGCGTTTTTTTAAAAAAAACATTCCTCTGCTATTTTTTAACCTGAAACCTTGGCGTCAAAAACGCCGGTTAACGCTAGTACGGTGTTAGTGAGCGTTTTGGGGCGTCTGCGTCAAAAACGCCAAAAAGTTACAGCCTTGGAACGCGCTGGCCGTGGGTTCTACTTTCAGCTCACTAACGCCATCTACAGCTCAAAAACGTCAGTGTTTTTAAGGGGCCATTGAATAACATGTAGAGCTGTAAAAAACGCCCGTGTGTATGAGGCCTAATGCTTTCAAACACACTAATCTGGAAAAAACATGCAGATCAGGAAAGTCAACATGAACGTTCCATCTGTTTATTTGCCCCAAGGCAGTGGCTCAGAAAGTATTGAAGCAATTGGACAAGTAGGACAGCCGGGACGGTACATTTTAAAGAGGGTAAAATCATTAGTGACAGCCTGATATAATAATCTCCCGCAATCAGTACATATTTGTGAATCCCATAAAAATAAATAAAAATCAGCTCATGAAGTGAATGTAACCTTTTAAAAAGATCTCTTTTCAGAGCCTCCGCTTTCCGGAAGCTCACCATAAAACAGTCATGGCAAGGCCTCCACCAAAATGTTGCATAGATAAGAATACACAAAGGACAAACCCAAAACACAACTTACACACTTGAAGAAGAACACAGATACTGCAAAATTGAAAACCAAAACATTTTTTTCCCTTCAGACCAAAAGCATCATGAAAAAAATAGAAAAGTACAATATTGCAGCTTTCACAAGATATTGGAAAGTAACTACAGTATATAATTAAATAGGTGTAGAAGTATCAGGAAAGTGTTTGATCTACAAAACATGTCATAAAAAGAATACATTGCAAAGTATTTGGAATATTATTTTAAAGGGACTAAGTAATTCATATTTAAAAACCTGCTCTTTTTTTTATAATATAAAGGGAACAGCCAAGTAAAAAACACACATGATGATGATAACACATCTTATAATCCATGATAATCCGAAGCACATTTCTTACAAAAGGACAAACATTTACCTAGAATAGTTAGGGCATTTTCACACTGGGGGCGGTGGGGCAGTAGCGGTAAATCCCAGTTTCAGCCGGGATTTACCGCTGTTATAGCGGCGATACGGAGGTGGGAGCGGTGCGCTTTTAACCCCCCCCACAAGGGGTTAAAACAGGGTTAAAAGTGCCGGCGCTCCGCGCTTCCGAGGCGGTGTGGAGCCACTTAAGAAGTGCTACCCCATTGTTTTCAATGGGCAGGGGCAGTGGAGGAGCGGTGTATCACCGCTCACCGCACCACCACAAAGATGCTGCTTGCAGGACTTTTTGTAATGTCCTGCAAGCCTAACACCCCAGTGTGAAAGCACTCCGGCTTTCACATTGGGGTGGATTGGGGGGGGGATTTTTGAGTCGCTTTACAGGCGCTATTTTTAGCTAAATAGCGCCTGTAAAGCGCCTCAGTGTAAAAGGGGTTTAAGGTCCCTATGGATGGCTCAAATTTTGGCTATTTCCTGTCACAATCTGAGCCATCTATAGGGCCCCTGCAAGCACCACCTGGCTAGTAAAGTCGCTTTGGCCATTTCTTGCCAAAATACGAGACATCTATGAGCATCTGCAAGCACCACGCAACTTGTAAAAGTCAATTTGAAAACTGACTAAACCAGGTGGAAAATTATCAGCCGATCAGCAAATGTATCCTAAACAGATGCAGTGACTGTTTAGCAATGCCATTGTATTGGAATTGCCACCAGTGGACATTCCTCCACCCACGCTGTTTGTGTGGATGTGGGAATCAATGACTTTTGCTCGTGTTTAACCCACAGGCTGAAGGACAGATTACTGAGAAGTGTATGGTGGCCTTCATAACTTAACATAATATCCCCGTATTAGGTTATATTTTCCCCATAAAATATTGCCTAATAGTACATGGGAAGCACCAGTTTAAGTAAAAAAAAAGAAAAACTATAGCTGGCCATACTCTGATCGAAATTTATGTGGTTGGGCAAGGGCCGGCTGAATTTCAATCAGTGTGTGGTTGCCCCCGCTTGACAGACATGTTGGAAAATTTTCCCCTGACCAGAAATGCTGACCCACTGTCAGAATACAATGTCCTGACAGGGGGATTTCTCCATCCATCTCACTTGTGTGGATGGGGGAACCTGTCTTTATACAGCCCACGGGCAGAATACAAAAAAAAACAAACAAACATGTATGATCAGCTTTAGATTAAATTCTTACCTTACTTCATCTTCCACCCATAATGCCTAGGCAAGGGTGATGTCACACTCCTTCCGGCAAGATCTCAGGCAATGCAGAGCAGCCCGTATCTTGCTAATAGATGCTTATGCACTGGACTGCAGTTATGGGAAACTCATCATTCCCCAGGATGCTCATTGGAAGGGTAGTGATGACATGCCCAACTCTGAAGACAAAGGTAAAGTATACAATCTAACTTTTTTTGTCTCTACTGGTGCATTTTTTAGGTACTATTAGGCAGAGATTTTTTACTGGGGGACAGAGGGGACCTGAATCTTAAAAGCAGACCCTACATTTCAGCTTTAAAGTTTAATTTTAAAAAAGTAATCGTGGTGCAGGTACAAGCCTGAGGTCTGTTAATATTACTGAGAACACACAGCAACCATTCTAAGTTCTATACAATCCTTTGCATTCAGGTTCTTGTTTAATGAAGCCGTTTAGGCCCCTTATGACAAAAATGTGAGCAACCAAAGCTGCAGAGGGCTCACAAATGCATCTCCTGAAGCCAAAGAACCCTTGTCCTGTATTTTTTGTAACCTTTGCTAAAAGACTAAGAATACTGGCCTAGGGATTTAACAAGCGTGACAGACAATCATGGAAGATTATTGGTGAAAATGTATATCTGAAAGTCATATTAAATGAAAAAAAAAATCATGTTTGACTACAGAGAACTTTAATTTCCTTTTTCAATGGACGGTGTCCCGTTATAAAGGGTACAACTGCATGGACATGACCTGAAGAGGGCAGTAGTCATCTATGGTCTGAGGGGTAAATGGGATGAGGACGGACACCTGCTTATGTACAATGACAAGACATAAAGGAATCATTTCATTACAACACAGGAAAGGCAAGATCATGTGAAATATCAGATAAGTACTGTATCATTGAACAGGGTAAGGAAGTGTACAGCTGCAGGCGTATAGTCAAAAAGTCAGTGGTAGAAATAAAATATTTATAAAAAGTACTTTCCTTAATGTCAGAATAACATTATTTTCATTGTTTCTTTATCACAAATATATACTTTTAGTTTAAGTAGAAATGTCATTTGATATTAACAGCTCCTTGAGTTGTTCCTCAAAAATGATTCTTGAGTGCATCAGTTTGTGCGTAGCTGGTAATCTGTATATATAAAAAAAATAAATAAATAATCACATTAAATCTAAAGTGATGTGTTCCCACTAAATGGGAAAAATAGTGACGACTAGTGAACTCAAATTGTCAGGCTAAATACAGACTGAATACAGTTTTGGATTGTGAGCATAATTCATTCTGGGAAACATGCTTCTAATCCAAAGTACTTGTATATCAAAAGCGAATTTCCCCATAAGAAATAATGGAAACTCAGATGATTTGTTCCACAACCATTTATTCGTAAGTCTTCCAGTTTATAGTTCATATAAAAAGATTATAGCAATGTGATAGGCTGTGTAACCATAAAATGTCCATCCACAAATGGCCACCTCCACAAGGGGATTAGACACAAAATCCAGCAGGAGCTACAGAGTATAAAAGAAAAGAGAGGCGCCTCTAAGTGTAGCAATATGGTTACATTTAATGGAGGTACAACGCACATGGTTGATGATTAAAACTGGCACATCTAAGTATGCAGGCATCCAGGGTAAAGCTGTCCACATAGACCTCCCTCCCCACCGCCGGCTCTCACCGCTGTCAGTCTGCAATCGTGACCGGGAAGACTACCCTGCAGTGGAGCGATCTGAAAGCGGAGCGTGGAGCGCAGCGTGGAAGGGATGACGTCGATGGCGGTGCGGAGGACAGTCTATGTGGACAGCTTTACCCCAGATGCCTGCATACTTAGATGTGCCTCTTTTAATCATCAACCATGTTGCTAAATGTTGTACCTTCATTAAAACCCTGATGGGGTTTACTTCTTCTATATTCCCCTGCAAAGTAAAAGCATAATGGACTACTATGCATCAAAAGGTAGCCCATTATGTGTCCCTTACCTGCAAACGAAGCCTGTCCCCTGTGCAGGCAGCGTCCATCTTCATCCCCTCTTCCTTCTGAGGCCGCGACTCTGGCTCTGTGACTGGCCGGAGTCGAGTGACGTCACTCCTACGCGCCAGTCACGGCATGAACGAAGTGTAGAAATGGCACAGCGGGCCGTTTCTTCACTGCGCATGTGATGAATGACATCGTCAATGACAATACACTGAATGCCCCCTAACCATGCAGGTTTGGGAGATATGTAGGGAACCTACATGTAAGCCTTATTATAGGCTTACCAGTAGGTTAAAATGGTTGTCAGGGGTTCACAACCACTTTAAATGTAACCATAGTGGTACACTTAGAGGCACCTCTCTGAGTAGCGCCACGTCACTCAGTTGTGACGTGGTGCTACTCTTATATCAAGACATCACTTTATATCAAGTCAAAATGTATTTAAAAATTTTGCTTGTCTTGCAAAACGTTCTCAAACCAAATTACTCTCAAATCAAGGTTTTACTGTATAGAGATATGGTGCACCCTAAACGGTGTTTAAACTTTTTTTCTAAATGCTGCTTTGACATAACACATATGGGGCTGTGATAAAATTGCAGGCAGTAAGATGTGTCACCAGCCTCTTTTCAATTTTTTTTAATTACCTTGCTGCTGGGTACTATGGCATTCAGTCGGCACATGTGCCAAGCTGTTGACATGAATTGCTATTATGCTCTATAGCAGGTCCCATTCTCTTTATGCATCCGGAAGTCTCGCTGCTTGGATTTTATACACAATTTAGCTAGGTCAGTCAAAATAACGACAGCAGGGAGTAAAGAAAACATTTTCTGTTTCACCTCCTGAATTTCTGCAAGCAGCTGGCCACAGCTGCCACACAAATAGTTTTATAGTGGAAAAAGTACCCCAGTGATCCTGTAGTCTAATGTGGATTATACACGTCCATATAATCCCGTCACCACCCTTACCTTATTAGATGGTCCTTCAAAGAGCAACCCATCCTGGTAGCATAATCACAAAGCTCTTCCATTATCATTCCCTCTCCTCCCTGCTGCGTACCTCCAAACTTTTCCATAGTTCAAGTACCAATTAAAGCTCAACCAACGCCCAGCATGACCCAGAACTTCCCGACTAAGCAGGTCATCAGAGATACAACGCCACCTCTAAACCACAGCATAGTCACACTGGTGGTGTAATGAGTGGGTATTGCTGCAGTACATAGCTCTACACCAGCCATTCCTAACCTTTTTAATACAAAGGAACCCTTGAAATAACTTTCTGGTCCCAGGGAACCCCTGCCAACAATTTTTAGATCTACAGCACACGGTACATTAGTGTGATGGGCAGTAGGAAGAATGCTCCTGAAATTTGTGGCAATAATTACCCTTTTTACAGATAGCTAAAGAAATCATTGATGTCAGTTCCTTGAGCTATGAGAAATTATTTATAGCTCAAGGAACCCCTAGCACCCCCTAGAGCACATGTGTCAAACACAAGGACCACAGGCCAAATCTGGCCTACCAGGCCCTTTTATGTGGCCCTCGCACCCAGGGCTTTTTTTCAACTGGAACACGGCAAAACTCTGTTCTGTCACCTCCAGCTCCCGCCCTCCTCTCCACACTCACCAATGTCACTTGTAAACCCGGAAGCCTTCTAGGTTTACAAGGTCAGCTTCCTCTCGATGGCTGCCTCGTCATCTAATTAGTGATGCGCATGAATGGATGAACGAGATTCCCACTCACAGATCCCTGCACTAACGCCAGGAATAAGGTGCAGAGGTCAGAGCCGAGGAAGGGGTGGAACAGCCTGTGGAAGATTGAACCCTGGATACTGTACTAAGGGCACACCCCTGAACCCTGCCCTCTGTACACAGCGCACCCCTGAACCTTGCACTCTGTACACAGCGCACCCCTGCACTCTGTACACAGCGCACCCCTGCACTCTGTACACAGCGCACCCCTGCACTCTGTACACAGCACACCCCTGCACTCTGTACACAGCGCACCCCTGCACCCTGTACACAGCGCACCCCTGCACCCTGTACACAGCGCACCCCTGAACCCTGCATTCTGTAGACAGCACACCCCTGAACCCTGCACTCTGTACATAGCACACCCCTGAACCTTGCACTCTGTACAAAGTGCACCCCTAGCTCAGGCATGCAGGCAGGATGACAACTCCTGGGATGCATGACATTTTTGCCTAGGCCACAAACCCTTCCAAGAACCAGCCCATTTCTTGCATAAGGGCTGAGGGCTATTGAAAGGAGTACGAGGCAGGATGCTGTGATGTTTTTAGAAAGCTATGTACAGGACCCTGCCTGCCCTTCCCACCAGCCATGATCTGTCCGCAATACATACAGAAGCACAAAGTCCCAGTGATGACTGGGTCTAAAATAGGGTATGTAATGAAAACGAACAGAAAGGTTTTATGTAAAAAACTTAACATGTTGATGAGGAGAGAAAGGGGGAACTAGGGAAGGCAAAGTATAAGGAGCTTATATCTCAACTTTAACAGTTTATAAAATGGTTACTTGTAGTTCATGTTAACATTAATAAGCTGTACTCACCTCCACTTTGTGTGATATATCTGACCCATGGAAGTGCCTGATATCCACTCTTCTCAATAATTTTCATATACCGAACCTTAAAAAAGACAAATATATGTAAAAAAATGTCACCATCTGGCCGATAATTTTCCACCCAGCTCAAATAATTTTTTGAATCGACTGGTCATGCCTCTTTGCAGGTTCACAAACGGTTCTAATTTTGAGCCATCTATTGGGGGTGGAGATTCAGATGCTCACAAATACCTATTCTCTTTAAGTCATGCCTACTCAAAAACCAAAAAATATATTGCAGCTTACCAGTTCTTTCATATGTTGCCTGCATTAGTTCTTCTTTCCAGATTTTTTCCCCTTTATTTTCACCTAGTAACACTCTTCCTGTCCCTGGGAGGCTACGCTCACTCACTGTACTGTATTGTATGGAAGGAGCCATGGTTGCCACCCATGCTGGACTATAAACACTTGCTTTTGTTCATCTCCATTACATAGGGCTTTGTGATTTACAGAAGGAAGATGTTTGTGCTCTGGGTTCATCTCATACAATACCCGTTCAACAGGCATTTTATATCCTTGCTGAAAATATTTTGAACCTCCAAAAAAATTAAACAATGCAGCCAACACATCTAAAGACTGGTAAGCTGCAATAAAATAATTTCTATTTGTGGGTTTATTCTTTAAGTATATAACTATATATACCTGAATTCCAGAAACTGTAAAATAGGGAATTTCAAACTTGACACTGATTGGAGGTTTTCCTTCCATTTCTTCTGTCTCCACACTGGGCAGCCCAAAGTGTGCCCGCATTAGATATTCTTTACCACCCTACAGATGCAAAACAACAGAGTTTAACCATTTTTGTTATGAGCAAAGTTTCACTTTAAGAATGGGTTCTTCAAGTTTAACAATTAGGCCTCATACACACGGGCGTATATTTAAAAATAAACAAAACATCGGGCCCGACGTTAACCGCTTGCCGACCGCTGATCAGCAATTGACGGCGACAAGATGGCTCGTGAGCACAAATCGCCGTCATGCGACGGCGGCCGCGCTCACGAGCCTAGTGAGCGCGTGCGCCGCCAGAGGCGCGCCCGCGCGCTCACTGTGTCCAGGGGGGGCCAGGGAGCGGGTTCGATTGCCGCCGGCTACCCGCGATGGCCCCCCCGGAGCGAAGGAGCGGAGGTCCGTGTATGTAAACACGGACCTCCGCTCTGTGTGAGGGGGAAGGGATGTGATCACAGCCTTCCTGTGTACGAAGGCTGTGACCACTTCCCTTCCCCAGCTAGGGCAGTCCCCCTACAGTAAGAACACGCCCAGGGAACACAGTTAACCCTTAGAGCGCCCCCTGCAGGTTAACCCCTTCCTTCCCTTCACCAGTGTCGGAAGCATGTGTCCTTCCGACACTAGTGTAGGGAAGGGGGAGTGTGTCTCGCCTCCAGGCACAAATGTATGTGCCTGGAGGCGAGGAAGCGAGGCCCCCCCGGTAGCGCCCATCGGCCGCCGTTAGCTTGGGCGAGGGACCGGGGGGGACCTGTGTCACTCGCGCGCCCGCGCGGAGACCGCCGCGTGCGCGAGTGATCCGAGCACTCGCGCCGGCGGCAGCGTACTGCCGCTAAACACGAGTGCTCGGTAGAACAGCGGCAGTTAACGACTAGTCGCCAGCCGTTCGCCAATTGCAGCCCGGGCTAC